>CM056058.1:12638268-12925768 GCA_029574335.1 Rana kukunoris
GGCTCGGCTGTCATCACGACCATGGAGTCGTGATCCGCCCACATGGCTGGACCGACACTCGGCACAACATCTCAGCGAGCAGCTGATGGCCTAAACTGGCCGTTCCCACCCCCTCCACAGTCCAGTGCTCCAGTGAGCAAGGAGAGGGGCAGTGACTCTCAGCAGCTGTGAGAACTGAGCGATCTGCTGTGTTCAATCGCTTGGTTCTCAGTGTTTGTTTGAAGCACCGGAGGACCAATGCTGCATC
The DNA here is from genome assembly GCA_029574335.1 of Rana kukunoris. Lineage (NCBI taxonomy): Eukaryota > Metazoa > Chordata > Amphibia > Anura > Ranidae > Rana > Rana kukunoris. The sequence goes on from CM056058.1 coordinate 12,638,516, forward strand.
CACCTAGGCAAGTACAAATCTAACAAAAAAATAAATACATTAACATCTCTTTTTAAGGCCCTTTTAGCCAAGGTAGAAGGAACCTTATTGGTGGCAGGTCCGCTTTAGAGAACACCACCTTTTCTGGGAAATAGAACTATGAAATAAGGGTCTATGTAATAATAAATTGGCTTTTTGTTACCAGTTTTGCTCCCCCCATTAGAACTCTTCAGGTGTTATACAGTTTCTGAGCCTAGCTGGAAATAATTCTAATTTAGCTGGTTGTGAGGGTAGGCTGTGTCTATTACGGTCTGCGACATAGGCAGCAATTCCCAGCTGGTTTGGCTCCTCCCATGTGGTCAGGTGGGTAATTCTGCTCACGAAACAATATGATCTGTTTTAAAAAATAAAGATTACTTTTTTTTTTTCTTTTTTTTGCCTTTAAATCACCAGTTTTGCCAAAAAGATGTAAAGTAATGTTATGTCTTATAAATTCAAAGGAATCCGCTAAATTATATTTTTTATTTTTTCAGGTATTACTACAACAAAAGAATACTTCACAAAACCAAAGGCAAACGTTTCACCTACAAATTTAACTTTAACAAACTGGTGTTGGTCAACTACCCCTTCATAGATATGGGTATGTCAGGTAAGTGCCCTCAGAAGGAACAAAAATACTGTAATATGGATATGGGGAGGTAAACTTAAATACCAAGCTGGGATTAATAACACAGTTCTGAATCGCAGAGAAGATTGTTTTGGGGAATATTTGGTTAAAGGGTCACTAAAGGGAAAAAAAAATGTAAGCTAAATAGCTTCCTTTACCTCACTGCAGTCCTGGTTTCATGTCCTCATTGTTAGTTTTTGCTTTGATGTTTCTGTAATTCCTCTCTGTTCTGGACACTTCCTGGTTGTCTTGTTTCCTGATAACCACAGTACTGATAGATTTCTCACTGTGGTCACTAATCAAGGAGGTGTGATTACTGTGTGTCTAAAACCCCTCAGCACCAATCCGGTTTGGTTTTACAAACCATCACTGCCCTCTATTGGCTCTCTGGCTCTGTACATCAGAGAGACAGGAAACGGCAGCAAAAATGAAACTAAACTGTAGGTACATTATATGATTGCTTTTTATCTATTAATAATCATTTTTAGAAGGAATCAGTTAACTATTATGTCTCTATACCCTGTAAACAGTAATTTCAGCCAAAAAAGTGTTTTTTCCTTTACACCTCCTTTAAAGCCCTGTCGCATCCTCAGTTTAAATATGTGTATATCGGGGACACAAAAGCTTCATACAGAGGCAGACCTCTGCGGAGTTACTTCTGCTTCCACAGGGAAAGCAAAGCACTTCACAATGGAAAGCCATAGGTGGCAGATAGCAGTTTACTGTTCAGCGCAATCCTTTTTTTTTTTTTTATGAAAAGCTGATGGCAAGCTTCCAAATTGTAAAATACATTTGGGTGATTATCGATAGATGTATATCTATATATAATATAGTATTTAATCTGAATTTCTCTCAATGTACAGAACCTTCACATGCACATTTTAGTTTTATTAAAGGGTCACTAAAGGAAAAAAAAAATTGTAGCTGAAATGACTGTTTACAGGGTATAGAGACATAAAAGTTAACGGATTCCTTTTAAAAATAGATAAAAATCAATCATATAATGTGCCTCTAGTTCTACTTTAGTTTTTAAAATGGTTTCATGTTTCTGTAAAGTAGAAATAGACACACAGAACAAAAACAAACAAATCCAGGGCAGTGTTTTGTTTTTAAAATCTGGTTCTGAGGAGTTTTAGACACACAGCTTAGACCACAGTGAAAATCTGCCATGAGATTTTTCATAAGGAGCCAGACAAGCAGGAAGTGTGGAGATCAGAGAAGTATTACAGCTACTTCAAAGCAAAAACGAACAATGAGAACATGAAAACAGCACTGCATTAAGGTAAAGGAAGCTATTTAGCTAAAAAAAAAAAAATTCCTTTAGTGATCTAAGTCTTTGTGAAAAGTACCTGACGTTTAAGGGATAAGTTCACCTTTTGGAGCGTGTTGCGTCCATAATTGAGGTGCCTCAGCATATGTTCACCCCATAACTGGTCAGGAGTTCCTCTACCTGTCTTATTTTAAAAATGGTGCAGCTGCGTGGGGCTCAGCTTGTACAGCTATATCATTTTATTTACAGAAATCTGAATAAGAGAACTACAAGTTCTGTCTGTCTCCTGCCGCAGCAGACGGCTTGTAGTTCTCCATGAGCGGCAAGGGCGTTGACAGACGCCCTTTTTATGTTCACAAAGCCTGCAGCTTTCAAATGGACAGCCTAAACAGATACGAGCTGAAAGCTGCAGGAGACTTTTATTGCACCTGCAATCCACTTTTCATAGATAACATGCTTTACATGATCCTGTGGGGGGGGGGGGGTCAAGCCTATTGGGTAGACATTACTTCTCTACATTCCAGTATCCCCATTTGGTTTTGAGGATATCCAGCAGATTTCAGTGTCCGTTGAATAGAGTGGATTCGATATGTATGGATGCATTTGTGGGCATGTAGAAAGGTGGATCAGAAAAGCAAGATTCGTGCCAGGATTTATAAATCGGAATTTGACTGGCCAATTCCGATTAAAATTTGTAAACTTTTTAATAGGGTCACATGTTCTCACATGCTAGCGCTTCTTTTTGGTCTGGGTTTTTTTTTTCTAATGCATTTTCCTTTTTATTTTTAGGAGGACCAGTACCTCAAAGTGCCCCACCCATACCGTCTGGAGGCACCCACTTCCGCTTTCCACCCTGCACCCCATCAGATGTTTTGTCTCCGAATGAGGATCTACGCTCGCCCACCCTTTTTTCTTCTGTTGCAAGACGGCTGGCACGTGGGTCAGTCAGTGACTGCAGTGATGGCACATCGGCTAATTCTGAAGTGGAAGAGAGTTTGAGTGAGGAGCAGCACCGCCGAGGCCCTGGGCCCGACATCCCAGCATTCAGAGGTCCACCTCTTCCTCGACACCCTCACGATGGAATCTTTAGGATCTATCCTCGTTCACGGGTGCAGGAACCTCTTAGCCCTTTCCCAGTATCACCTATGGCTGCTCATACTGGCCTACTGCCTCCACAGCTCTCGCCTGCCTTACCCATGACTCCTAATCATATGAACTATACCCCATCCCCTTCCTTGAGCCCCATGTACCCAGGTGGTAGTCATTTTTCATTCAACCCTGAAGACATGAAGCGCTACCTTCAAGCACACACGCAGAGCGTGTACAACTACCACCTCAGCCCACGGGCATTCCTGCACTATCCAAGCATTGTGGTGCCTCAGCCACAGCGCCCTGAAAAGCCCCTACATCTGCCTCCTGAGGAGTCTTCTTTCAAGTTCAAACTCCAACCTCCTCCACTGGGCAAGAAGCAGCGGGACCGACCTCTTGAACCTGGTTCCTCTACCTCTTCCTCAACGGGAGTCCCACAGATTAAGGTGGAACCCATCTCTGATGCTGAGGAGGATGATGAGGATCTGATGGTGGAAGTAACAGACATCAGCGAGGAGGAAGATGATGAGGAAGTCTTCAAAGCCCCCACAGTGCCAGAGCAAAAACCCTTTGTTCCTGTTCTACCTATTCGGGAAGAGGAAACTATTAGCACAGGGGATGATAGTGGCCGCTGTATCCCACTTAAGTTGCGCTTCAAGCGCCGTTGGAGCGAGGATCAACGCTTGGAGGCCGAGGGATGGGCAGAGGAGTCCGATAAAAAGGTCAGAAGTAATCAGGAGGAGCTGAAACTGCCCCCACTGCCAGGGGGCTCTCCCTGCAGAAGGGTGAGCACTGACCTTCAAAGAGCCACAGAGGAACTCTCACTTGAAAGTAGGGATTCCTAATGGAGGACTTACTGGGCCCACCAGAAGTAGCCTAGTCCATTTGTAAAGATCAGCTCCCTTTTGGTGGAGTCACTTTCCAGCAAATTTTATTCCCTGTATCCAAAAAAGTCCTTCAGTTCCCTGGAAATGAGGACATTTTGTTTTTGTAATCCCATATTTTATTTCTTTTAACAGGGAGGGGAGATTTAAAGGAAAAAAAAAAGATGCATACCAATTACCAAATTCGCTGTAGAAAAGCTTTTTATTTTTAACAGGAAAAAAATTGCTTTAAATAATTTCACAAAATTTTAGGTGTCCACTTTTAACCTCCTCCCTTTTCGTACATATGTAAATAGTACTTTCCCTCTGCATGGCATGAAGTCAGGACACCAAAATGTCAAGCCTATCAACTTTTTTTTTTTTGTCCACAGCTTGGCAAGAGACAGTCCAAAGTAAACATTACCTTGTAATCATACCCAACTTTATTGCCCAGATCCTGCCCTTGCCAGCTTTAAGACTGGTGCTTTCTCAGGTTTTGGGGAGCGACACCCCTTAATTTCACTCTGGGCATTCATGCCACCAAACATACCACTTTTCCATCAGACACGTTAAAGGGTCAGTCCAACCAATACCAATGTTGCGGTCAGATGCTGGTGAGTTGAGTCTTGCTTCTTCTGTCTTTTTGAGGACTGGAAAGCGGGAGGTATAGGCTCTACTTCCTTAACCTTGGTGTTCACCTCGTCTTGCAGCAAGAGGAGTCTCGGTCCTGCTGGTGCAGTCTCCCAGTTGTTAACATTAAAAAGGAAACCCCAGATATGAACTTCCTGTCCTGGTGACACCCACTTTCTTGAGGGTGCATTCTATATAAATTCCCTTGGCAAAGTCTCTAGGGGCTGGTGAGAGTTTAACCAAATTTTCTACAGAAATCCTATGTAGAATGCACCGCAACGAGAGAAATTGGGAAGGGAAGCTTACAATATTGGCAAGTCCCAGGAAAGGAAGGGAAGTAAAACTGACTTAACGGGTCCTCAAAGCCTACCCCCAAAATCATTACATCCTCGCGTGAATATCGCTTGACGGAAAGGTGGCACCATCATACTGTTGCTGTAGCATCCAGTGTTATCAAGGCCTATTATCTAATGGTGTGTGTGATCTGGATGACTCCTTTGCATTGTCCCCAATGGGGACACGGCATTAAAACCTTGACTATCCATCACTTAAAAAGCACAGTTGGAGCCGTGATCGTGAATGGATTTTTACAAAACCGGTTCCCAAAAAGTATATCGGAAACTGGTGCTTGACTCAACTCATCCGCATCTGTCCAAAACTATATTATGACCGAACCCTTTAAATTTCACCAAAAACCTTTCCGTTCTGCCCTGCAGTGCCCTTTCCCACTGTGAAACGGTTAATCATATCTTTTTAACGTATATGCTGCCTTATCAGTCTGGGGGCTTGTAAAACGACAGAAAGGACCCTTTATTTCCTTGAATTTTATAAATTTTTATACTATTCTTTTTTTGCTAAATTGAATCTTGGTCATCCATCATGATTCAGATTTCTTTCAGTTTTTTTTTTGTTATCTAAATCTAATAATTAAAAAATAATGGGGGTTCTATATACTGCCTTTTTAAGAGGGGGGAAATAATGTATGCATTATAATATGCAAGTCATTTCAACGGCTTCTTGTGCAGAATGTCGGCCATTATGAATTGGGCCTCTAGCAAAATTTTAAACCAGTCCTGGCCTTGTTCCTTTCTTTAACCAAGCCTCACTTGTATAGTGTCACCACCTCATACAATCTTTTATTTTGTTTATGCCCCCCCCCCCCCTTTTTTTTTATCACAGGACTGCATTATTTTTTTTCTTTTATGAAACGGAGGGGCAATCGCACCTCCTGTAGTGTTTGTACGCCTTGAAATTACAATCAGACCTACACAAATGTGCCTTATCAATATAATCTTATAGGCTGCATCACTAATAGTCTTAAACACACGTTTGCCCCCAAAAAAAACGTCAGCCCTATGCAGTAGTTTTAAGACTTTTACCCCCAAAAAAATTAAATAAAACCCTGTGATAAATGGGAGTCCAAAGAATTTTTTTTTTTTTTAGATATTAGTGGCACCACTTATGTCGGCCATTTTGTGCGGAAGGCTTACACTCTGCTGGTTGGTTTGTGAGCGTGACACCAGTACATGGAATATGGCTTCACTGCACAAAATGGCCACTTTTGTTGTTGCTGCTGACCGGGTTTGAGGATGTCGGATGCTCCTGGCAGTAAACGGGTTAACCAATGTCCTATTTGCTGCTGCTCATTGACCTCGTTCTAATATATATTTTTTTCCCCCTAAGTATTGTATAATGCTTTTTGTTTTAAAATTTGGCCTAAAAAAAGAAAAAAGTGGGCGTGTATGTAATCTATAAAAACCAATTGAAATGGTTATTTTTTGGCGAAATGCGTCAACCTAAAAAAAAAACTATGAAAAGCTTACTGGTTTTGGACAAAATGGTTCCAGTATTCGGAACCTGCCCACAATTGTGTCCCCCTTCTTGAGGTGAGCCCAGGCAAGCTTAGGGAGGCAGACATTTTGCGGCACTGCTGCCAAAGCAAGATGAATTTAGGAGGTGTCCAGACTCCGACATCATGACGTCCAGGAACACAGATCAAAATAAGTCTAAAGCCGAGGAAAATCTACTTCCAAGTATGCTTTTCTCAAATGCAGAGACTGTGTATATATTACAAATAATATAAATATATTCACACATTAACCAATTGCACACCTTTTTAGGTTGCAAGTATTATGTACCCCAATTGCTTGTAATGAAGGGGTAAAGAATGAAATATGTTCTGGGAAAAAAAACATTCCGTTTTATGTTAACATTTTAAGAATTCACATTTTTTTTTTTGGTTAAAAGGCTTGATTAACTCTATTCCTGCCAAGTGCCTCCTACACCATTTCCTCTAATCCTCAGGTCTTTGGTCCACTCCTTGTAGGTTTTAACCTTTTTGCTGCCAGTGGAGTGTTTGGGAAGCTCCGGGGGGGGGGGGGGGGTTTATTTTGCAGTAAAGGAGAGAGCGCAGTGCTTTGTAACAAACCAGCAACCTGGGTGGGCACAAGGGCAGGTGGGTGGTCTTGCTCTGGGACGGGTAGAATTGTCAGGTTTAACCTCAGTATGTATATTGAAAATAAAAATAATACAAATTGTTCCCCTGTATACACACAGATTGTAAATATATTTAGCAAAAGTCTGTTCACATTAAGAATGTATATCTTAAAACAATAAAAAAAAAAAAAAGTTGAAGTTTAATTTTGGTTTTGGCTTTTTTTTTGAGTAATGACTCAAAACCGCTTGATACATTGTTACAAAGTTTGGATATTGTTACTTTTTTTTGTATTACATTTTTTTTATTTATTTTTTGGAATCTTAAAGGGTTTTTTTTCCCTAAAGAGCTTCCTTTATCTTAGTGCAGTCCTCCATCACTTACCTCATCCTTCCATTTTGCGTTTAAATGTTCTTATTTCTTCTGAGAAATCCTCACTTCCTGTTCTTCTGTCTGTAACTCCACACAGTAATGCAAGCCTTTCTCCCTGGCGAGCAGGAGTGTCAGGACGCCCACTTACACACAGCTCCTTTCTCAATCTGCAAAGTAGATGGATATATCTTATGTCAAGCATCTCACAGTGTATCTGGAAAGTATTCGCAGTGCTTTTTCCACATTTTGTTACAGCCTTATTACAAAATGAATTATATTCATTATTTTCCTCAATCTACAAACGATACCACATAATGACGACATGAAAGAAGTTTATTTGAAATCTTTGCAAATTTATTAAAAATAAAAAAAATCTCATGTACACAAGTATCGCAGCCTTTGCTCAATACTTTATTGAAGCTCCTTTGGCACTAATTTCAGCCTCAAGTCTTTTGAGTATGATGCTACAAGCTCGGCACGCTTATTTTTGGGCAGTTTCTCCCATTCTTTTTTGTAGGACCTCTCAAGCTCCATCAGGTTGGATGGGGAGTGTTGGTGCACTGCCTTCTGATCTCTCCAGAGATGTTCAATCGGGTTTAGTCTGGGCTCTGGCTGGGCCACTCAAGGGCATTCACAGAGTTGCCCTTTAGTCGCTACTTTTGTAATCTTGGCTGTGTGCTTAGGATCGTTGTCCTGTTGGAAGATGAACTTTTGCACCAGTCTGAGGTCCAGAGCGCCCTGGAGCAGGTTTTCATCAAGGATATCTCTGTACATTGCTGTATTCATCTTTCCCTCAATTTTGACTAGTGTCCCAGTTCCTGCCGCTGAAAAATGTCCCCACAGCATGATGCTGCCACCACCATGCTTCACTGTAGGGATGGTATTGGCCAGGTGATGAGCGGTGCCAGATTTCCTTCAGACATGATGCTTCCTATTCAGGCCAAAACGTTAAATCTTTGTTTCATCGGACCAGAGAATTTTGTGTCCCATGGTCGGAGTCCTTCAGGTGTCTGGCCACTTTACCATACAGGCCTGATTGGTGGCGTGCTGCAGAGATGGTTCTTCTGGAAGATTCTCCTCTCTCTCCACAGAGAAACACCCATTGGGTTCTTGGCCACTTCCCTTCTCCTCCGATTGTTCAGTTTGGCCGGGTGGTCAACTATAGGAAGAGTCCTGGTGGTTCCAAACTTCTTCCATTCACTGATGATGGAGGCCACTGTGCTCGCTGGGACCTTTAATGCTGCAGAAACTTTTCTGTACCCTTCCCCCGATCTGTGCCTCCATACAATCCGGTCTCGGAGGTCTACAGACAATTCCTTAGACTTTGTGGCTTGGTTTGTGCTCTGACATGCACTGTTAACTGTGGGACCTTTTATAGACAGGTGTGTGCCTTTATTTTTTTCACCTTAATGCATTCTATGCATTAAAGTGAAAAAACTTCCGACTATACCGGGCCCCCGTTATACTTGCCTGACCCCTAAAAAGTCCCGTGCTCGGCCCCCGACATCCTCTTCGCCGCTCAGCCTGGCCGTTGATTGGCTAGAGCAGATAGATTGACAGCAGCGCCAGCCAATGCCTTTACTGCTTTCAATCGCATCCAATGACGTGGTACGCTGAGGGGCGGGGCCGAGTGATACAGTGAACTCCTAGAGCCGCTCGCTGTATTACGGGAGCCCGCCCGCAAGGACTCTACGCAATGCGAGGGAACTCGCATGAATGTGTGGTGTTCTTGCGGGGAGGACCCGAGATGGCAGCCGAGGGACCCCAGAAGACGTGGATGGGGACCACTCTGTGCAAAACGAGCTGCACAGTGGAGGTAAGTATGACATGTTTGTTTTAAAAAAAAAAAAAAAAAAAATCTTTACAACCCCTTTTAAGCCCAGGTTCACACTGGGTATGATTTAGTTCGATTTGAGATGCGATTTCACATGTAAAATCGCATCTCAAATCGGCGGCAATTGCCGGCAATGACACCGTCCTAATCGGTGCGACGCCACATCTGCGTTGCTGCACCGATTTCAAAAAGTAGTTCCTGTACTACTTTTTGCGATTTCAGGACGCGATTTACATTGATTTCTATGCAGAAACCTGCACAGATGTCTCCTAAATCGCGCCTGCCAGAGGGAGTGAAATTGCGCAAGTTCAGCTGAAATTGCGAGATTTCACTCCCGCAGCCCAGTGTGAATCAGGGCTAAGGTTGTAACGTAAAATGTGGAAAGAGTGAAGTGGTGCACTTTTCCCTTTTGACTTCCTGCATTTCCATTGAGGAGAAACTCCCTGGTGTAAGCTGTGACTTGAGTGACTCATAGTGTATGCAGGGCTATAGATCCTGGTACTTGGTGATTGGCCCAGCCTTGTCACATGAAGTGAGTTTTTTAATGGAGTAGTTGGCAATTGAAGGAAAGGAGGGTTGTACTGCTAGAAAGGGTGGGTTAATTTGTACTACACAGGCAAAGCAGAGGAATTCTTTAACGTAATCTTTATCCGTTTAACCACTTAAGGACCGTCTACTGCAAATTTACGTCGGCAGAATGGCACGGCTGGGCACATCAACCTATATATACGTTGATTTTAGTACCCAGCCGTGGGTCACGGGCGCGCTCCCGCGACCCGGTCTGAAGCTCCGGGACCGCGGGATTCGCGGACCCGATCGCCGCTGGAGTGCGGCGATCCGTCCCTGGAGCAGAAGAACGGGGAGAGCCGTGTGTACACACGGCTTCCCCGTGCTTCTCTGTGGCTGCAGCATCGATCGCGTCATCCCTGTAATAGGGGGACGCAATCTATGACGTCACACCTACAGCCACACCCCCCTACAGTTGTAAACGCACACATTAGGTCACACATCCCCTACAGCGCCCCCTGTGGTTAACTCCCAAACTGCAACTGTCATTTCCACAGTAAACAATGCAATTTAAATGCATTTTTTGCTGTGAAAATGACAATTGTCCCAAAAATGTGTCAAAATTGTCCCAAGTGTCCGCCATATTGTCGCAGTCACGAAAAAAAATCGCTGATCGCCGCTATTAGTAGTAAAAAAATAAAAAAAAAAAAAAAAAAAATGCAATAAAACTATCCCTTATTTTGTAAACGCTATAAATTTTGCGAAAACCAACCGATAAACTCTTATTGCGATTTTTTTTTTTTACCAAAAATACGTAGAAGAATACGTATCGGCCTAAACTGAGGAAAAAAAATGTTTTTTTTATTTATTTTTGGGGGATATTTATTATAGCAAAAAGTAAAAAATATTGCATTTTTTTTTAAAATTGTCGCTCTATTTTTGTTAATAGCGCAAAAAATAAAAACCGCAGAGGTGATCAAATACCACCAAAAGAAAGCTCTATTTGTGGGGAAAAAAGGACGCCAATTTTGTTTGGGAGCCACGTCGCACGACCGCGCAATTGTCAGTTAAAACGAAGCAGTGCCAAATCGCAAAAAGGGGCAAGGTCCTTTACCTGCATATTGGTCCGGGTCTTAAGTGGTTAATGTTCTGCATCAGTCCTTTGCATATATTTGGCCATTGGGGCCTTATCCTTCCGATTGACAGCAATAGGGCACACATTCTCCTATTGACACCATTGATGGAATCGGTGAGAGAAATGGTACGCCTCATCGATGGGGCCCACTATTGCTCCTGTTGGCACCAACGATGTATAATGTACATAAAGCAGCAAATATGACCACTTCCTGTGGTTTTAAAGTCTTTTTTTTTTTCACACATTGAGTTAAACTGTAAACCAGCACTTCTCCAATATCACACATTGGAAGTTTTCCTTCTATAAAAATAGATGTATCATTTCCTGAATCAAATAAGTTCATAAAATCACGCATTTTGCTTTGTTATAAGGGAGTTTCAACCTCGTGTGAAAATGCAAGTAGATTGAATTGTGTGATGTCACAAGGAAACGCAGGGGGATACCGGGAAGTCCCCAGCTGGAGAAGACGACTCCCCCCTACGTACGTGAAACCAAGCTTTAAGGCAATATCACCCATAAGCTACATCACTGCAAACACTCTGGTGACACTGCAACGCTCTTCTGTAACACGGATAATAAAATGTTTTTTTTTGGGCTGATCACTATGTAGGTCATGGGTCTTCAAACTACGGCCCTCCAGTTGTTCAGGAACTACAATTCCCATAATGCCTAGTCATGTCTGTGAATGTCAGTGTGTTACAATGCCTCATGGGATGTGTAGTTCTACAACATCTGGAGGGCTGTAGTTTGAGGATCCCTGATGTAGGTAGTTCATACCATTCATCAATTCCACTACTAGGACTACACCTGTGTGCCTGAGACTGTAAGCATTAGTTAAAATGCATTTTTTTTTTTATGTTTTGGATGTACACTTGGTAAAGCAAACAACATATATATTTTGTATACACTATATTACCAAAAGTATTGGGACACCTGCCTTTGCATGCACATGAAGTTTAATGACCTCACAGTCCTAGTCCGTAGGGTTCAATATTGAGTTGATCTACCCTCTGCAGCCTCAACTTCTCTGGGAAGGCTGTCCATAACATTTAGGAGTGTCTTTATGGGAATGTGTGACCATTCATCCAGAAGCACCATTGTGAGATCAGGCACTGATGTTGGATGAGAAGGCCTGTCAGAACTCTGTGCAGGCCAGTCAAGTTCTTCCACCCCAAATGCACTCATCCATATATTTATGGATGAGTATCTTTTTGCAGTCAGTGTTCTGACTTCTTCTGAAGAAGGGCGTAAGCATGTGAGCTCGAAACAGACATCATATCATCGTTGTCTGAATATTTTAAATACTTTTTTGGTATGTAACCTTTATGAGGGTATTTGGAAAAATAAAGAAATGATTTTAAGTACAGCAACGCTAATATATATATATATATTAGGGTTGTCCCGATACCACTTTTTTAGGACCGAGTACAAGTACCGATACTTTTTTTCATGTACTCGCCGATACCGAATACCGATACTTTTTTTAAATGTCATGTGACAGTTTTCAAACCACAATACAGACTAAGGATATTTTCTTTAGAATTATGAAGAACTCTAACTTAAGACATTATAAAAGAATAAAAATGAGTAAAAATAAATAAAAATGTTTTATTTTCTTGTCACGCAGTAGTAAAAAACTCAAAGAATTTTCACAGAACATGTTGATAAATACAAAAAAAGTATTCTATTTAGGTATCGGGAGCATTTGTGCAAGTACAAGTACTCCCAAAAATACTCGGTATCGGTCCCAATACCGATACTAGTATCGGTATCTGGACAACCCTAATATATATATAAAATGTCATTCTCCCCAGCCATCCTATTGCATTATCTTCCAAACTAGCAATTCATATTTTTTTTTTTTCTAGAACGCACACACGCGCGCTCAGAAGCAAGTTATGAGACGGGAGCGCTCGTTCTGGTAAAACTACCGTTCATAATGGAGATGGCACATTCATCACGCTGTAACAGACAGAAAAGCGCAAATCGTCTTTTACTAACACAAAATCAGCTAAAGCAGCCTAAAGGGTGGCGCCATCCGAATGGAACTTCCCCATTAGGCTGCATTCACACCTCTGTGTTTTTACGCCTGACGCTATAGCAGCTTAAAATACGCTCGAGGGGTGATTTAACATTGTCGGCTATGGAGATGGCTCACAACTCCAAGCCGTACGCCTGAAGCGCAAAACAAGTCCTGGACCCTTTTTTTTTTTCCCCAGGCGGCTTCGGTGTTTCGGCTTAGCAGACAATGTTAAAATCACCCCTCCCAGCGAAAACAAGGCAAAAAATTATGCGTTTTTGTCGCGGCAAATCGTGGGACAAAATGCTGCTATTTGTCGCGCTACAATACGCCGCGTTATAGTGTGAATGCAGCCTAAGAGTGCCGTCGTACGTGTTGTACGTCACTGGGCTTTGTTCATAATTTTTTTTAAACGATGGTGTGTGGGCAATGTCGTTTTTAATGATAAAGTTGGAAAGACTTTTTTTTGGACATGCTGAAAAATGATCGTGTGTACGCGGCATAAGGTCTCGCGTAGATGAATGTTCTCGCACGCACAGCTGCTCAAATGCAACTTTTTATATTGCAGTGTTTGACAAGAAAAGTGCATTTGATCTTCTTTTGTCTGCAATTAAAACCTCACTCCTATAGAACATGCTGCATCAAAAGAGACATTAGTGGCATGCTGGGATTTGTAGTTCATCAGCTGTCACAGCTTGCCCTTGGTTTACAGAGTCATGGCGGAGGGCAGCAAGGACAGTTTGATCTCAGCGTCTGAGCCTGTCTGGATTTAGGTCACCCTACACTAAGTAAAGGTCACCTATCGTATAAAAAAAAACATGGCTGTCCTTAAGAATTACCTCCTGGCCCGTCTGACTCCCAAGTAGTGTAATGTGTCTACGGTCCTGATGATCCGCGCCGACCTCTCGTAACCCAGGCCTCTCCCCGCAGACCAGGCTGCAAATCCCACGACTGCCTGACACAGGAGACATCGGGCTTATGCAACAATTACAGCATGAGCTGCTTTTTCCGGGGATCACAGGGGAATCTCTACTACTATTACAACACTCCGGTGCCAGGCCGGCCTATGCTAACGGCTAGCGGTTGGGTTTATAGGTTGCTTGGGTAATGCACAGAAGTCTGCCAGGGCCGTTGCTTGAAGTTATCGACGTTCCATAAGTGACATTGAGTTACCCGAAAAGGAGATCAGACGGAGTGACAGGCCAATCGTCCCACAGCCTGCAATGAAGTGTAGCTATAGGCATAACTTATTTATTTTATTTTATTTTATTTTTTACTTTTACTTTTTTCTCATAATAAAGTATTTAAAATTCAATAAACGCTTAAAGCGGAGTTCCACCCAAAAATGGAACTTCTGCTTTTCGGAGTTCTGTTCCCCCCACTGGTGTCACATTTGGCACTTTTCGGGGGGGGAGAGGAGGGAGCAGGTACCTGTATAATACAGGTATTTTGCTCCCACTTCTGGGCATAGTTGCTGCTGGCTCGGCTATCTATCTATGCCACATTCTAAATGGAAACATGTTGCAATAAATACAGTGAGGTAGAAAAGTGACAGAAGATGATGATTCCTATTTAGACTGCTTTAAAGAATACAATGGAAAAGGATACAATAGAACAGAATAAAAAATAGAATAGAATAAAATGATAGAATAGAAAAGTAAAAAAATACAGTAGAATAGAAAATAACAAATAGAATACAAAGTAAAAAAATACAGTAGAATAGAGAATAAAAAGTAAAAGAATACAGAAGAATAGAAATTAAAAAAAAATAATAGAATAAAACAAAAGAATAGAAAGTAGAGAATACAGTAGAATATAATAAAATAGATTAGAAAATAAAAAAGAATGGAATGATACAATAGAATATAAAGTAAAAGAACACAGTAGAAAATAGAAAATAAAGAATAGAATAGAAAAATTAAAATACAGTAGACCAGAATAAAATAGAAAATAAAAAATAGAATAGAAAGTAAAGGAATACAATAGAATAGAAAATAAAAAAAATAATAGAATAAAAAGTAAAATACAGTAGAATAGAATAAAACAATATAATAGAAAGTAAAAGAATACAGTAGAATATAAAATAGATTAGAAAATAAAAACGAATAGAATGAAACAATAGAATATAAAGTAAAAGAATACAGTAGAATAGAATAGAAAAATAAAAGAATACAGTAGAATATAATAGAAAAGAATAGGATATAAAGAAAAAATAATACAGTAGAATAGAATACAACAGAATAGAAAAAAAAGTATACAGTACAACAGAATAAGAAAGGATACTAAATAATAAAAGAATAGAACAAAACAATAGAATAGAAAGTAAAATAATACAGTAGAATAGAAAATAAAAAATTGAATAAAAAGTAAAAATACAGTAAAATAGAAATAAAAAAATAATATAATAAAACAATAGAATAGAAAGTAGAGAATGCAGTAAAATATAATAAAATAGATTAGAAAATAAAAAAGAATGGAATGAAACAATAGAATATAAAAAAGAATGGAATGAAACAATAGAATATAAAGTAAAAGAATACAGTCGAACAAAAAAAACAGTAGAATATAATAAAATAGAAAATAAAAAAGAATAGAATAAAACAAAAGGATATTAAAAAAAAATACAGTAGAATATAATAGAATAAAACAGAATAGAAAATAAAAGTATACAGTACAACAGAATAAAAAAGGATACTAAATAAAAAAAAATAGAAAAAAACAATAGAATAGAAAGTAAAATAATACAGTAGAATAGAAAATAAGAAATATAATAGGATAAAAAGTAAAAGAATACAGTAGAATAGACTATAAAATAGAATAAAAAGTAAAAGAATACAGTAAAATAGAAATAAAAAAATAATAGAATAGAAAGTAGAGAATACAGTAAAATATAATAAAATAGATTAGAAAATAAAAAAGAATGGAATGAAACAAGAGAATATAAAGTAAAAGAATACAGTAGAAAAAAAATAGAATAGAAAAATAAAAAAAACAGTAGAATATAATAAAAGAATAGAATAAAACAATAGGATATAAAGAAAAAAATACAGTAGAATATAATAGCATAAAACAGAATAGAAAAAAGTATACAGTACAACAGAATAAAAAAGAATACTAAATAAAAAAAAAAGAATAAACCAAAACTGTAAAATATATATATATATATATATATATATATATATATATATATATAAAGAATAAAACAGAAGAAAAAATAAAAGTATAGAATATAATAAAATCATCTTTTTAGAATTTCAAATAAATTCTGACATAACGAGTATTACAAAACAAGGTTATCAATTTAACAAACTCATCCCAAATAAAATACATTTGTTCGTTACACCCCCTGCGCCTTTCAAATAAATGGGGCCGCCCTACAATGCATGCCGTTGTGGCTCACCAGGCCGGGGCACAAGAACACACATCGCTCGTCAGAAACCAAAGCACGTGAGAACAATCCCTTGAACCTCCATCCAAAGTCTTTTTTTTTTTTTTATTCGTTTTCAATAATGACCATTGTCAGCAGATAGGAGATGATGGCAAATATAACATTTTACAGGTGTCACCAGATGGGAAGTGAGGGGAAATGTTTCCAATGGGGACACTTGTTCTAGTGACATCTGTCCCAGAAGGGGATTATCTACAACTAGAGAAATGTTCTCTCACTTCCTGTTGTGTCTGCTGGACAGGAAGTGAAGGGAAATCTATGCAACGGCACTAAAACATCAACAAAATGAAACAAATAAAAATAGTATCTTTTTTTTTTTTTTTTTTTATAAATGTATAAACAAAACTGTATATCTCTAATAGTGGAAATGCGCCTACAGAAGAGGACGACGTCGTACCTTTCAGACACGTGAAATTTCCGGTTGTGTGTCTCCCGCTGGGTGCTGTGATTCCTTCTGCCGATCACTACCATCATAAAATGTAGGTGACAGGAAACAAATAATGGACTGCATACAAAATAAAAGAGACACAAGCATTTAGGGGTCTATTTACAAAACAGTTGCATTACCACCCCCCCCCTCCCCCCCCCCGACTTGTCATGCGATTTGGCAGTTTCAAATCGCATGGCAAGTCACACCCCATTGCCGGCAATGGAACCGTCCAGATTGCCTCGACTCATGTCACTACTTTTTACCAATTTCATTGCGACTTGCATAGACTTCTGTTAAATGAAGTTGCACTGATGTGCTGCTATCGGAAGCATTCAAACAAAATGTCGCTGTCATTTTTCTAAGACAGTGGTCCCAAAACTGCGGCCTGTTGCTTACTTTTAACCGGCCCTTGGGGCATTATTCCTTCCACTGAGACAAGACACTATTATGCCATCTGAGGGACCATTTCTCCCACTGACACCAACAATGGGGCACCATTTCTCCCACTAATGAGGGATCATATCTCCCACTGACATGATAATGAGGGATCATTTCTCCCACTGACACCAACAATGGGGCATTATTTCTCCCACTAATGAGGGATCATATCTCCCACTGACATCAATAATGAGGAATCATTTCTCCCACTGACACCAATATTGAGGCACCATTTCTCCCACTGACACCACCAGTGAGGGATCATTTCTCCCACTGACACCAATAATGAGGGATCATTTCTCCCACTGACACCAATAATGAGGGATCATTTCTCCCACTGACACCAAATATAAGGGATCATTTCTCCCACTGACGCACCATTTCTCCCACTGACACCAAACATGGGGCACCATTTCTCCCACTGACACCAATAATGGGGCACCATTTCTCCCACTAATGAGGGATCATATCTCCCACTGACATGATAATGAGGGATCATTTCTCCCACTGACATGATAATGAGGGATCATTTCTCCCACTGACACCAACAATGGGGCATTATTTCTCCCACTAATGAGGGATCATATCTCTCACTGACATCAATAATGAGGAATCATTTCTCCCACTGACACCAATATTGGGGCACCATTTCTCCCACTGACACCAATAATGAGGGATCATTTCTCCCACTGACACCAAATATAAGGGATCATTTCTCCCACTGACACCAATAATGGGGAACCATTTATCCCACTGACACCAAACATGGGGCACCATTTCTCCCACTGACACCAATAATGGGGCACCATTTCTCCCACTGGCACCAATAATGAGGGATCATATCTCCCACTGACACCGGTAATGGGGCACCATTTCTCCCACTGACACTACCAATGAGGGGTCATATCTCCCACTGACACCACCAATGAGGGATCATATCTCCCACTGACACCAATAATGAGGGATCATTTCTCCCACTGACACCAACAATGGGGCACCATTTCTCCCACTAATGAGGGATCATATCTCCCACTGACATGATAATGAGGGATCATTTCTCCCACTGACACCAACAATGGGGCATTATTTCTCCCACTAATGAGGGATCATATCTCCCACTGATCCCAATAATGAGGGATCATATCTCTCACTGACACCAATAATGGGGCACAATTTCTCCCACTGACACCACCAGTGAGGGATCATTTCTCCCACTGACACCAAATATAAGGGATCATTTCTCCCACTGACACCAATAATGGGGCACCATTTCTCCCACTGACACTACCAATGAGGGGTCATATCTCCCACTGGCACCAATAATGAGGGATCATATCTCCCACTGACACCAATAATGGGGCACCATTTCTCCTGCTGGCACCAATAATGAGGGATCATATCTCCCACTGACACCAATAATGGGGCACAATTTCTCCCACTGACACTACCAATGAGGGGTCATATCTCCCACTGACAACAATAATGGGGAACTATTTCTCCCTTTGCTACAAATGATGGGGCACTATTCCTCCCCCTAATACCAAATGTGGAGATGTTTACTCCCTCCCGCTGATGCCAGAAAAATTTCCATCCACACCGGTCACAGTCCGACCCTCCTAAAGTCTGAAGGACAATAAACTGGCCCCATTGTTTGGAGACCCCTAAGAGATGAATAGCTGTACTATCAGCTCCATCTAGTGGCCATAATGCAAATATCATTTTCTCATCAATGTATTAAAAAAAAAAAACTATACTGGGATTTGGGCTATCAAATGGAGCTGATGAAACCGATATTAATCTATGGGACATAATAATGTTATAAGACATATGGAGGTTATGGGATCATTGGAGGCTATAGGACCATTTGAGGTTGTGGGACATATGGAGGTTATGGGACACTCGGAGGCTATTGGACATAAGGATGTTAAAAGACATATGGAGGTTATGAAACCATTGAGGTATTGGAACCAATGGAGGTTGTGGGACATATGGCGGTTACAGAACCATTGGAGGTTATGGGACAAAGGGAGGCTATGAGATAATAAGAGGCTATTGGACCATTGGAGGTTATGGGACAATGGGTGTTGTGGGACATTTGCAGACTAATGAACATAAGAACATTATGGGACAATAGGAGGTTATGGGAACATTAGTGGTTATGGGACAAAGGAAGGGCATGGAAATGGAAAATCAATGTTATGGGACAATAGGAGGCTTTAGAGCACTTGGAGGTTATAAGACCATTGGAGGCTATGGAACCCATGGAGTTTATGAGACCATTGGAGGTTATGAGACCATTGGAGGCTATGGAACCACTGGAGTTTATGAGACCATTGGAGGTTATGAGACCATTGGAGGCTATGAGACGATTGGAGTTTATGAAACCATTGGAGGTTATGAGACCATTGGAGGTTATGAGACCATTGGAGGCTATGAGACGATTGGAGGTTATGAGACCATTGGAGGCTATGAGACCATTGGAGGCTATGAGACCATTGGAGGCTATGAGACCATTGGAGGCTATGGAACCATTGGAGGTTATGAGACCATTGGAGGCTATAAGACGATTGGAGGTTATGGAACCATTGGAGGCTATGAGACCATTGAAGGCTATGAGACGATTGGAGGTTATTGAACCACTGGAGGGTATGAGACCATTGGAGGCTATGAGACCATTGGAGGCTATGAGACCATTGGAGGCTATGGAACCATTGGAGATTATGAGACCATTGGAGGCTATAAGACGATTGGAGGCTATGAGACGATTGGAGGCTATGAGACGATTGGAGGTTATGGAACCACTGGAGGCTATGAGACCATTGGAGGCTAGGAGACCATTGGAGGCTAGGAGACCATTGGAGGCTATGAGACCATTGGAGGCTAGGAGACCATTGGAGGCTAAGAGACGATTGGAGATTATGAGACCATTGGAGGCTATGAGACGATTGGAGATTATGAGACCATTGGAGGCTATGAGACGATTGGAGATTATGAGACCATTGGAGGCTATGAGACCATTGGAGGCTAAGAGACGATTGGAGGCTATGAGACGATTGGAGATTATGAGACCATTGGAGGCTAAGAGACGATTGGAGGCTATGAGACCATTGGAGGCTAGGAGACCATCGGAGGCTAGGAGACCATTGGAGGCTAGGAGACCATTGGAGGCTAAGAGACGATTGGAGGCTATGAGACCATTGGTGATTTTGGACAATTGAAGATCAGGCTATTTATTTCTACATGTAGAAACCATAAATAAACATGTAATTGGCGTGCACCTTCACACGTTATCATGTTTTATGAGCAATTATTGTGAACAGGAATAAGATTTCCTACTTTTCATACAATATGGATATTCGGTGCCTTTAATGGCTCATGTTTTGTACATTATGGTTATCCCTAGGCCTAGGCTACAACTAGGAATGCGATTCCCGGATTATAAATCACTCTTTTTATATTATCACCCCTGGACCAAGCCTCAGCATGACAGCCAGGCAGCTAGCATTTCCAGCAGCAGAGGGCAGCACTATCAGCTAATAAATTACATTTAAAATCTTTCTATACAAAATCCTCAACAAAATGTCTGCCAGTACCGAAGACACAATATAACCTGACTCCTGTCCTCTAGTGACAGGCTTACGACGTGACGCCTTTACGCTGGACGTTCCTGTTCGAACGCAGAGGCATATGGGAAATGTAGTCATAACACTATATAAAACCCTGCCCAGTGCTCCCGGAAAGGGGAACAGCAACCATGTACATGCATCAGAAGTACCGGGGAAAGCGGGCTCTCCGTAAGTGTACTTAGTGTCCCGCTCTGTTGCGGTGTCCGTGTATATGTGTCAGTCCGCCGGTGTTCCCCTCCCAGTGATCACCGCTCAGCTTACCTGTTCGCTCTGCCTTCTGGGTGTAGGAAGATGGCGGCTGCTAGCTTCCGGGAGCACCTTGGCACGTGTAGCTTTGAGTGTAGCAATATGGCCGAGTTAATCCTTTTGTTTGGCCCCATCACCAATATAATAATGTGGATGGGAGCTAATGAGAAAATGTTATAATTTTAGGGTGAACTCTCCATTTTTTTTATTTTTTTCACCATGAACTTACATTTTTTAAATGCGATTTTTGCCTTAATGTCATTTTTAGCAATGTGTCTCCCTTATTTCATTCCTGTATTGGGTTCGTAATATGTATTCATTATTCCCATAGGAGCCTTGAATTAATATGAAACCCTCAATGTTTTAAAGTAGGAATGAGTGTAAACCTCTCTTTTTTTTTTTTTTGCCTTCAGTGTCCTCATTGGGGGGGATTACCCTTCACTTCCTGTCACATAGTTGAAACAGCAAGTGATGGAATCCCTTCTTGTCACCAGGACTGTCCCCATTGGAAGATTTCCCTTCTACTCTTGTTCTGGGGACAACTGAAAATTTAGGATATACTTTTTGGTGTCTTGAATGCCAGCGGCCATGCGTTTTTTTTTTGCCTGGGGCTTGGGGTGCAATGCTGAGCCCCATCAATTGGTGTAAATCTCTCATAACTAAGTCAGTTGTAGGTCTGTCAGCTCCTTTCAATGTTCCATGGCTGAGCTGGATTGTGGGGGGCAAATGGTTTAGATGGATTTGCTTGGTTTTCACCAGGGGAATTTTCCCCCCCTCATGTTTGCTTAAGAAGGTGTGTGTGTGTGTGTATATTTCATATATCTCATGCATACCTAGTAAACATGGGTGGGTGCCCAGGATGTGCTTGGGCACATCCTGATCACCCAATGCACAATTGCATTATTGCTATGTGTGCCAGCAGGAAGATGGGCAAGATCTGCCTCTTACTGGCTTTGCTGGGGCCACATATATGTAAACGCGCACACACATGTGTTTTTGAGCTTTAGGGTGTACGTCCTAATGCAATAGGCTGCACTGCCTGAGCCTGGCTAAAATTAGATTTTTTTTTCTTCGAATAAATGCACTGAATTGAGGAAATGCTGTATTCAACATCACACACACTCTAATTAGAGTGCTAGGCTGTGGCGGGAGTGGCTGGCTCAGCCTCTCAGCAGCAAGTCACTGAGAGGCTGAGCGGGGAGCTGGTCCATGGATCTGGGTGGATCGTGACCATTTTGAGCCTGGACCGGCTCTGTGACGTCAACGGGCTTCAGCCGGCTGTCTGCTAAAAATTGGTTTACAGGAGTGCAAAACAAACCATTCCTGTGATCCATGGAAGTACAGCCAAAGCTGTAGTGCAAAAAACTAAGATGCCTCATCCACACGATGGAGAAATAACCTGCCATGGGTTGTATTTGCTTATTCTAGCCCAGTGGTCTCCAAACTGCGGCCCAAGGGCTGGATGCGGCCCTTTGCTTGCATTTATCCGGCCCTTGGGGCACTATCTCTCTCACTGATACGAGACACTATTCTGCCATCTGACACTGACAGTGAAGCACCATTTCTCCCACTAACACCACTATTCCTCCCTATGATGCCAACGATGGGGAACTATTCCTCCCCCTAATACCAGATGTTTAGTCCCACTGATGACAGGAAAATTTCCACCCCCCGTTGGCCAAAGTCCGGCCCTCCAAGAGTCTGAAGGACAATAAACCGGCCCTTTGTTTAGAATGTTTGGAGACCCCTGTTCTAGCCGATACTAAAACAAATTCTCTACGTTCACCAGAAACAAAAAATTACCTCCAGAAAGGAATGGGATTTTAGGTAATTTTTTTGTTTCCATTTACCCAGGATGGTGGCAATGCTCACGATAGAGTGCTGGGAGTAAACCTTTTTTCCCTACGTTCACCTTCCATCAGCGCCGCTTAGTCTTTTCTTCAGAGGAACTCTTGAAATAACATTCTGGTCTCTGGGAACCTCTACTAAAAATGACTATGTACAACTCTAGTGTGGTCAGTGGGGAGAATGCTCCTTACTAGAGATGGGCTCAGGTGTGTTCGGGTTCCGTGTCCCAACTGCCTGATCCCGCCAGGAAGCCGACACTTTCCAGGCCGCAGTGTTGGCTTTTTGGTGGGATCGGGCAGGTGGGTTGGGACTAGGAACCCGGACATGCCCAAGTCCTACACTTGTGGTCTTGGAAGAATTGCCCCCTTACAGATAACTAAATCGATCGTGTCAGGAACTTATCTGAGGGGCAGCAATAGCTTGAGGAACCCGTAGCGACCTCTGGAGGAACCCTGGGATTCCATGCAATCCTGGCTAGATATAGTGTAGTGTGTAGACCATGTGCAGTTAATTGCAATGGAATGCAATAGAAAGCTATATAATCAGGCGTCCTATTTACTGAGTCTATTTCCAAGAAGTGACTACCATTACTTTGTCACAGTGGACATTGGAATGGGTGGTTTCTATTGACTAAGGCTGGGCACTATTTTATCTTTTCTCCAGGGTGTTTTCCTTTCTTTTTTCCTTGTAGCCGTGATGATCACTCTAATGACTCAGTCCCAGATTTATTGTCACCTAAGACTTCTGTAACAGATATCTGCAAGAGCAAAAACCTTGTTCAAGTTGGTCACATTAGCTATGACTAAGCATCACATGATGTGAAACATGTCGGCCCCCCTTTACCTGTTCACTTCATTTTGACTGCGTTGCTTTGTTTTTTTGGTTTTCATTTGTACAATAAAATGTCTTTAAAGGGGAGTTCCACCCACAATTTCACCTTTTAAATATAAATACCCCTGTAATACACAAGCTTAATGTATTCTAGTAAAGTTAGTCTGTAAACTAAGGTCCGTTTTGTTAGGTTGTTACAGCATTTAGATTAGTTTATAATCTAGAAATAGACCGTGGCCATCTTAAGTGTGGGCATCATGAAGCCAGACTGTATGACTTCCTGGATTTCAGCTTTGCATATCTCGCACATGCTCAGTGCTGCACAAGCAATGTAATAGGTTTCAGTCAGGTTTGCAAGGACTACTGGGAAACATGATGCCTATCCCAGAAACCCTTGCAGATAGCCTTGTGACTTAATAGCCTAGGCTAAGGAGGAGGAAGTAATGAAGGACTACAAAATAAAGGTATTTACAAGCAACAAAATAAATAAAAATTGTCCATTCGGAACACTATGAGATTAGGGCATGCAGCACAGACAAACATAAAAAAATGGGTGGAACTCCACTTTAAGGAGTGTGGCAGTCCAGGATTTTCTTCTATCTAATTCACCTGTGCAAATCCAGCACCCTTTTGGTTTAGTGGGACGGAAGCAAAGCCAAGGGATCAGCAGTTTTCAGAGCGGTGTCATTTTTCACTTTTGTTCACATTGGTGTTTGGACACAACACCGAATACAGTCTGGCGCAGAGGCTCGTACACACGATCGGACTTCCAACCAACTTTTCCATGGATTTTTATTCGGAGGTCGTTGGCTGCATACAGATGGCACATTTTTAGCCAACATTCACCAAACATGTTATTTTTTTTTTTGTTTTGTTTTTTTCAGCTCTTTACTGCCACCCTTTGGGCAACTTTTGCTATTTTCTGATGTTTAGCATTGGTTCTGAGCATGTGTGTTTGTACTTTAAATTTTAGTTGGACAGACGCGTGTACACACGATCGGATAAACCGATGTAACAGATTTATTGCCCAACAGTTGGTGAGCATCAACAGCCGGCTTTTGTTGTCGTTAATTCAGCCAACAATTGTCTGAAGGAGCATACACACGGTCGGATTATCCGACGCAACGCGTCCGTCAGACAGTTATGGCCATAAAGCTGGATCGTGTGTACGAGGCTTAAGACTAAAATGAAATTTGATGTCAAAATTAACACTGGTCTTGTAGTGCATGTTCATACCGTATAACATATTGGATTTTTTCACTCCAGCAGTAGATAACGAGAAGTCTCTGAAGAAATAAAAAAAAAAAATGTAAAACCAATAAAAATATCTACTTTCCCATCTAATGCTAGCAGCATGAGTATTTAATTGTTGGTTGGAAGCGTTTAGTAAATAATCGCCATGTCTCTGTAGCCTAGACTGGCTGCATGGAAGGAGACATTTGTTATCCTGGCAGTGGGAGGGGCTTTCTGACAATTACTGATGGGATTATAGATATTGGAAGTACATGATTGGAATCTGATCACTGAGGCCAATGATTAGCCTGAGATTTTGCGTCGGATATGGGAGCTCAATTGTCTCCTTACTAGGGAGAGATTTGGTTGGATTAGAAGAACAATGAGAAGTTAACGGGTTTTAGTAAATGCAAAATCCAGAGTAGAAGTCAATCAACCTTCGCTATAGGAGAGTCTCGGTTAATTCTGTTCTCTTCTCTAAAAGCTGGCCTTTTGTCCAAACGATCTCCACACAGACCGATCGTAGCAAATATTCATCTGGGATGGTGTCTGATGGAATATTGTGGAGATCTTTTGTCATTCTTGTGATGCATTGAAGGATAATGTTGGATTTAATCTTCCCTGGCCATTTCCCTTCCTCTGTAACATGCTAACAAAATTAACCCTTTCAGCTCCAGAAGATTTATCCCCCTTTCATGACAGGTCATTTTTTTCCAATACTGCACTGTTACTTTGTCAATTGCGCGGTTGTGTGACATTGTACCAAAGTAAAATTTGTCGCCCCCCCCCCCCCCAAAAAAAACAAACAAATGGGGGGGGGGGGGGTTAGTAAATATCTAGACACGTTTTTGGGTTGGTCAGTGTGTTTTTTTTTTAATGTATTTTATAATTGTGCCTTTGCAGAGAACTGAAGTATGTTGGGCCTCTTCCACACAGATGGACTCCATCGCTACAGAGTCCGCCGGGCTTAGCGGGAGATCTCTCTGCTGAGCTGGTGGATGACAGGTCCCTCCCTGCTCAATGAGCAGGGAGGGGCTTATGCAGCACCGCTGTCTTAGGGAGGTCTGACAACGGACAGCGTGTGTGTGTGTGTTTTATTTTTTTCCATAAATTTAGGCTAGTTTGTATTCTACATATTTTTGGTAAAAATTTCAATAAGCGTATTTATTTTTTTACTAGTAATGGTGGTCTTGTAGCAGGTCTGTGATAATGTGGTGGACAAATCGGACACGAAGTGACATGCTTTTGGGAACTGGTGACACTAATCAGTGCTAAAAAAAATGCACTGTCACTGTACTAATGACACTGGCATGTGTGTGTGTGTGTGTCACTTTGACACATTGCATTTCCAATTGTAGTAAGGAGGGCTCCTTACTACATGATCAGCTGTGACCAATTACAGCTGATCACAGCGTGAATCAGTAAATGTGTTTCCTTGATTCGCGCTGACAGGGAGAGCCGATTGGTGGCTCTGTCAGAAGGGGGGGGGGGGGTCTCTGCTGATAATCGGCACATTGATCATCAGCACAGCCCCATCAGCTGCCAGTCGGTGCCCCATTAGAATCTCCTACCAGTGCCCATTAGGAAAACCTGTCGGTGCCTCCTCATCAGTGTTTTGATCTATTCAGATCACACATGCAGCTAAACCTGAGGAGGTCCCCCCCCTCCCCCTTGTATGAGTGGAGAGTATCGGAGCCCAAAAGTGAACTGATACTGTAGACCGGCAGGAGCGGACTGACAACTCATGGGGGCTCTGGGCAATAGATTATGGGGCCACACTCTATACACATGCGCGCGCACACACTGAAAGGGTACTGGAGAGGCGGGAAAGCTATAATCTTGGTATTTTTATATAAAAAATGAAGAGTGAAATTGCATTGGGGCAAGAAAATGTCCAGTCAATAGACGGCCCCTGTCGGACCAGGCTGTAACTAACTGCGTCGGTTCCTGCTAATGATCAATAGGCCAATGGTGGGGGTTGTGTTATATATATTTTTTTTTTTTTTCCCTGAATAGGGTTCTCCTTTAAGATTGTGATTTTACTGAAAACAGGTTGTTTTCTTGAAGTGGAAATGGTGATGGGAACTTGCTTGATTTTTGATAATAAAAGGAAGTTGCAGAGGAAGCAAAGAAAGGAAGGTGTTTGTGTGAAGTTGGTGACATCTGGTCGGAAAAACCGCACTGTGTACCGTCAGACGTCGAGCTTTAATTGTTTAACCATATTTGGTGCACCACATCCTTGGGGCTGCCGAGCCGCTCGCACGACCTCATTGCAGACGCATGCATATTCTCTTTGCATCGTCTGTCAGTAACTGCACATATCTGCTGGGATGTATCGTGCTTAAAGGAGATTGCAGTTAGTCAGATTTTCAAATGTGAAAGTGGAGGCTTTAGAGGAACTCTAGGGATGAGAAAAAATCTTTTACCTTGCATTTGGTCCCCTCCCCACTGTATGGGTTAACTACTCCTTTTGTCTGGAGCAGTGGTCTGTTGGAGATGCAACTTTCAGCTTAGCCTATTGACTGCAGTTTACAAACAAGACACTAGATGTCGCTAATGCTCAGTGGTATGTTATGCATTTTCTATGATGTGTTGTATTTCCTATACATTGTGCTGTACTTGTTTTGTTTTCTGTCTGTTTCTTACCAGGTGAGGTGACATCTTTGCTATTGTAGTTATGTTCCAATAAAGAAGCCAGTGCCTGTTACTCCACAACGTCTGATCTGCAACATGATCTTCAAACTGTGGCCCAGGGGCCAGATGCGGCCCTTTGCTTGCTTTTAAAATTTATCCTTTTGACATCAAGGTTAAGGCTGAACCAGGGCAGGGCTCCTCCCAGGTGACGCCAATGGGGCAGGGCTCCTCCCAGGTGACGCCAATGGGGCAGGGCTCCTCCCAGGTGACGCCACTGGGGCAGGGCTCCTCCCAGGTGACGCCCAATGATGGAGCACAATTCTTCTCACCAAAAATGGCGCATTGTGTGCTCCCACTGATGTCGGGTCAATTTATACTTCCAATGACCACCGTCCGGCTTTTCTAAAGTCTGAAGGACTGTAAACGGGCCCTTTGTGTTAATTTTTTTTTTATCCTGGTCTAGAGGATGAGGAATAAGGTGATTTACCCATCTTATTTCTCCCCTGGCATGTATGGGCAGGCTGAATGTAACTAAGTTGGTTGGTCCGCCAGCTGGATCTTGCATGTGATTATCACTAGAGGCTGGTCATAAGCATTTTAGGACGTGTAAATAGTATGAACTATAAGAAAATAGAATAAACCTAAAATAAAAAGCTAGAGAAATGGAAATTCCCAATTTTTGGGTTGTCCCCAGAAAACTAAGGGTGAAAGTCTTCCAATTGGGCACACTGGTTCTGGTGACCTGGGGGTTCCCAAGAATTTTTTTTTTTTTAGAGGGATTTTCTCCCACTTCCTGTTTGGCTATGGGACAGGAAGTGAAGGGAAATCTCCAATGAGGTTATAACCCTCCTTTACACTATCCAAAATGGGGAATTTTTTATTTTTTCATAGTTCCACTTGAATTTTTTTTTATTTATTTTTTTTAAGCTATACTAGTATGAGAATATTTGGATATTTATAAGAGCGTTGACTGCATTATCAACAATCACCTTAACATACAAATTGGGATAAAATATACATGTAAATAAGCTAAACATTTAATACAAAAATTTAAGGTTTAATACAAATTAAATAAAATAACATGCTAATAAACCTCACATGTTTATTTTATAATTGCCATTGCTCCAGTTTATGTGATGTGCGTTATTATTATTCTTCCTGTCCCTCTCGCTCCTATGACTTTGGATGGGGACAATAAATCGCCCTTTTACCTAGTGTTGTTGAACTCTCCTGACAGCAGAGGGCGCACTCTGTCGCCGCCCTCCTGTCCCGTGGCACTATGGGAAATGTAGTCTCTCGGCGTCACCTCTCTGGTAGTTCGCGCACTCGGTCGCCCACAATACCCTGCGCCCTGTTCCTGTGTCGTGCCGCGGGGCAGTCTGGGAGTTGTAGTCAGGAGGTGGTCCAGCGCTGATTGGCGGAGCGGAGGAGAGGACTCGGGTTCCCAGGAAGCTGCGCGGCCCGGGAGTGTGTGTGTGTGTCTGTGTGGCGGCGGCACCATTCAGCGTCTGCTTTCTTCGCTCCTCAGTATGAGCGGCGCCAACCGGGCCCGGCCCGAGGCCTTCGGTGACCCGGCCCAGGGTGGAGCTGCCAAGGGCCCCCCCGGAGGAGCAGCGGGAGGAGCCGCCTCTGTGCCTGCCGGCTTCAGCGCCATCAAGCTGGGCAGTGAGTACCTGAGGGAGGGAGGGGGCTGAGCCAATATGGCGGCGGGGGGGGGGGGGGGGGGGGGTCGGCGACCTTATTTATATAATGTATTGTGGGCCCGGGAGAGGTCCCTGTGCCGAGACTGGTGTCCCTGGAATGGAATGTCCTTGTTAGAGAAATGTTCCAGGTTAGAGGACTTCTCACTCCCTTGTACTGGGAGGACTACACTCATATCTACCACCAGGGGGATCCGAGGAATGGCCCCAGAGCTGGGGGGCTACCAGCAATGTGCCCCCCCCGGATCTGGGGTCACCAAGAAGGTGGGGGGCCTCCCTGGAGCTGGGGGATCTGGGGTCACCAAGAAGGTGGGCCACCTAGGGCTGGGGGGGATCTGTTCCAACCAAGAAGTTGGGGCCCCCCGGGGCTGGGGGATCTGTTGTCACCAAGAAGTTGGGGGCCCCCGGGGCTGGGGGATCTGTTGTCACCAAGAAGGTGGGCCACCCCGGGGCTGGGGGATCTGTTGTCACCAAGAAGTTGGCGGCCCCCCCCGAGCTGGGGATCTGTTGTCACCAAGAAGGTGGGCCACCTGGGGCTGGGTGATCTGTTGTCACCAAGACGTTGGCCCCCACCCCCACCTGGGGATCTGTTGTCACCAAGAAGGTGGGCCCCCCGAGCTGGGGGATCTGTTATCACCAAGAAGGTGGGAAGCTGGGGGAGGGGGTGGACTGTTGTCACCAAGAAGGTGCCCCGCCGGAGCTGGGAGCTCTGGGGTCACCAAGAAGGTGGGGGAGGTCCGCGGTTGCCAAGGTGATCCAGGGTCACAAAGGTGTCGCTCCCCCCCCCCCCCCCCCAGACTTGGGGGGGGGGGGGGGGGGCAAATCACCAAGATGGTGGCCCTGGCGCCTCAGGAAAATGTCACCATTGCTGGGGCTCTGGCCCCTGAGAAGGTGGCCCCAGGGCTGGTTTAGAATTTTTTTTTTTTTTTAACACACAGGATTTGGTCTGAAGATGGCCGGGTTCTGAATGTGCCCTTGTCACAACAAACTGACCACAAATGTGGGTTTCAGGGACATGGTCTGATCTGTGGATGAGGGAATAGAAGGGTCTGTGTCCAGGCTCAGTTTATTGGTAACCCCCCCCCCCGCCGGGAATCTGTGATCATGATCAATACAGTGGGCTCCTGATCAGAAGAAAAGTTCAGATGGCGACTCTAAAACACTGAGATCAACTTTACTAACTTTCAATAAAAGGGCTTCAAAGTGCGAGGGGTTCGAGTTTTGCTTTGACCTGATTATGCGTGTCGTGCCAACTTCATCGCTTAAACAGTTTATTTATTTATTCCCCCCCTCATTGTGTGTGGGTTTTTTTTTTTCAATGCAATTTCATTGATAACATTTATTTTGCAGTTTGTCGCCATTCAGACTTCTTCTGATCATGACACAGGTGTGCCGATTGGACTGGCCCACACTGGAGGTGTGCAGGGGGGGGGGGGCAGTGTACCTACCTGGAGCAGCTCTGCCTCTCACACAAGGTGCTCATGTCATTATCTGATCAGACATCTCACTGTAGAATGCCTCCATTGTTCTGGAGTCTTCCGCTCACAACTTCTCCTAAATCCCGACTCGCTGTTGCTTCCTGATTTTAGGACGTAGGCGGGAAGTGTCACATCCTCTATCGGGTTGTAGCCATCTACGTCCCCAGCGGGGAGATTGGCCCTCCCCTCTTCACGGGGCAGGAAGTGATGGGAAATGTCTCCAGTGGGGATGCACACGTTTAGTTTCAAGTCTGTAAATATTGTTTGGTGACAAAAATATCACCATTTCATATCTGGGCATCTCGGGGACCAGAAGTGAGAGATACTCCTCTGTTGGGTAACAATTGTGCCCACATTTCATGGTTGGGGTCACGAGAGACTCTTCTGTCTGACAGTTGTGACCCCACATGTACAGGTATCTTGGAGATGTGACTTTTCTGTTGCTGCCATTTCATATATAGACACAGTGACAGGAAGTGAGAAACATTACCCAATGGGGGTCACAGACCAAAATCTAACCTTTCAAGAGCCTGTGTGCTTGGGTGTTCTCAAACGTTGCCTCTTGCATTCTTGGTAAGTAGGAGAAACTATTCTGTCTGCTAATAGCCATGACCCCATATATTTAAAAAAAAATTGACATCGTTCACAACTCGCATTTATTCCAATCCAATTGTAGTGACAGGAAGTGACTCGCCTGTCGTGACAACCGTGCACCCATTTCATGTATGGGCAACATGCTGACAGGAAGTGACACTCCTCCGTCTGACAACCATGCCTCTGTCGGCATGATGCCCATACATGAAATGGGAAGTGACTCCTGCCTTGACAACCGTACCCCCGTTTCATGTATGGACATCATGTTGTCGGGAACTGAGGCGACTCTGACAACCGTGCCCCTCTGCTTCATATATGAACATCACTAAAGGACAGGAAGTGAGATTCTTTTCCCAATGTGGTCAGACACAAATCTAAACCTACATTTTAAGGGCTTGTGTACTTGGGTGGTGTCCATCGCTGCCCTTGGCGTTCATACCCAGGCTGCCCTTGACCTGTTCTGCCCGCAGTGCATATGCTTATGGTCAGTAGGACTTGCGCCGTCCAAAGAAACACCACACAGCACCAGTAAAGCACAGCCATGAAATGACCCTAAGGCCCTTTTCACACTGGGGCGTTTTCCTGGTGTTTTTTAGGCGCTTTGGCGTAAAAAAAAAAAAAAAAAGCTCTAAAGCGCCTGAAAGAAGCCTCATCTACCAATGTGAAAGCCTTTCAGAGCCCTTTCACACTGCCGGCGCCTGAAAAATGCTGGTAAAGGCACCG
Source organism: Rana kukunoris (assembly GCA_029574335.1). Taxonomy (NCBI): domain Eukaryota; kingdom Metazoa; phylum Chordata; class Amphibia; order Anura; family Ranidae; genus Rana; species Rana kukunoris. The sequence goes on from CM056058.1 coordinate 12,670,545, forward strand.
CTAAGACCCTAAGGTTTTAGGGCGTTTTTACAGCGCTTTCAGTGGAAAGGGGTGTTTTTGGAGCGCCCAAAAGCTGCTGCAAAGATGCTGCTTGCAGGACTCGGTGTGAAAGGGTCCATTGAGATGCATGGCGAGCGTTTTAATAGCGATATTTTTAACGGTAAAACGCTTCAGTGTGAAAGGGTCTAAACCCGGCAGTATTGCAAGAAGTTGGAAACCACTGACCTGCGCGGGTGTTTTTTTTTTTTTCTGGCAATCACATGAAAACACTGTGTTGGTCCGAAATTAAAAAGGAATAACCAATTGGCTGGAATCATGTCGGTTTGAAATGAATTCACATCTACCTGGGTGAATAAAAGGAAGGAATAGATCGGAGGCGGATTACTCCCAAATGCCACGTTCACATTAGATGTGGTGTTGCTCCCTTTGCTGTAGAGAATACGTGATTTTTTTTTTGTAGCTGCAGTTCATGTCCCGGTGCCACAGAAAACGTTTTGCGTGTTACATTTGAGTGTATCGATCATTCAGGTCCACTGAATGAAATATTTAGACCTTCACCCTGGAAAAGGGACTTTGGGTCAGTTTTGGCCACCCACAGTCATCAACCCAATAACTCGCCAATCCCCTATGTGGGGGGGGGGGGACTTGACGCGTAACATTGGCAGTGTCCCACACGGACTCTGGGTCCACATTGCGCTTCCTTGTACATCCTGGTATTAAAGCGCACGCACTGAGTGCTCAGAGATCGTATGTACGGCAACCACAGGCTAAAAATGAACACCGCACATGGCAAGTGCTGAGGTCTGCAGCACTATAATCGTTTAAAATTGGAAATGTAATGGCACTTTAAGCCGGATGTACATTTGCAAGTTCTGCTAAAATGTGCAGTAATGCTCAACTGACTTCAGTGCCTTTTATTTATTTTTTGCAAGCCACACCCAGACCAATGCAGCAGCACAATGAAAAGTTGCGAGTCTGCCTCTTGCACAGGGGCGTCTAGCGGCTTTGCACCCAGGACACGCGTCCAGCCCTGCTGCCTTGCCAAGTCTGGCAGGCTTGGGCGCTAAATGGTGTGCAGAGTCGTACACTTATTTTAGGGCCCTCTGGGGGTCAATTCACTATAAAGGATCTCCTCATGCGATATGAATGTCGCATGGACCAAATGAAATTTACAGGTGTGCGTAAAGACAAGGACCGCACTAGTCCCAGTTCATGGGACCGCCAAGCTGTGGAATATGGAGGCGTGGCCTGGCTGGAGCCCAGGCTGAGGCTGGCATACACCACTTTATGGGGTTTTGTAGAGATGTGTGGCTTTCAGGACTCTTCCCTTTTTCCATCTGAAGGTCACGTTATCACGTGTGACAATGGTCAATTCATCACAGTAAAATGATAAATGTGAGGCGAATTGAAAAAATGAGATTAACGTGTTGGTAAACCCACAACAGTAAAATCAGTCTGTATATGTAGTTAAAGCATGATTTTTTTATACTCGCTGTGGAACTTAAAGCGGAGTTCCACCCAAATTTGGAACTTCCGCTTAACCCACTCCTCTCCCCCTTACATGCCACATTTGGGGGGGTGGGGGCTTCAGGAGGAGTGGGACTTCCTGTCCTCCTTTCGCCGAGGGGCTGGTAAGGCGAATAGCTTAATCGCCTTACTGCAGCCCCTCCCTGTAGGCAACTGCCTGGGACATGTCACAGGTCCCAGACGATCGCCTGTCCACGCGGACGGGGCAGCACCGCTCGCGCATGCGCAGTGGGTGCCTGGCCGTGAAGCCAAAAGCTGTCACGGCCGGGTGCCCACACTTGGAATGAAGCCGCCGGTGCACCGTCGTACTCCGCTTCCCATCAGACTGCTGTGGCGAGCAACTGCGCATGCGGGATGCGTTCCAAAGCATTTAGGACAGTGCACACCAGCGACACCTCGTTCGCCATCCAGGCTCTTTCCTTAACATCCCTGTGGATTGGAGGAGGTTAAAAAAAGAGCTAGGAGGCCGAGCAAGGACGTGAGGCTGACTGGCCACTTTCCCTTAAGTCCACGTCTCCCTAAATGACGGCTTCGCTGGTGTGCAGTGTCGTAAATCCATTGGAACGCATCGCGCATGCGCAGTTTCCCGACACAGCACTTCCATAGCATTCTGTGATGGGGAGCCGAGTATGTCACGTCACCGGCCTGGAAGGGGGGAGAGGAGCGGAGCCCCGGCCAGCGCGGCGCTGGAACCGTGGAGCAGGTTAGTGTTTATTAAAAGCCAGCAGCTACACTTTTTGTAGCTGCTGACTTTTTTTAATAAACATAAAAAAAGTCTGGAACACCCCATTAAAGGGGGTGTAAAGGTTCGTCTTTTATTTTCTAAATGGGCTCATTTAAGCTAGTGCATTGTTGGTTCACTTACCTTTTTTCCTTGGATTTCCCTTCTAAATGTGTGTTTTTTTTTATTTATTTTTTCTCACTTCCTGTTTCGCCTCAGTAAGCTTGCCCCCATCATCCGAGCGGTGGAAAGTCATTTAGAACAGCTTACTGAGGAGGAACAGGAAGTGAGAAATCCAGACAAAATTTAGACAAAGAAAAGAAAAAAACATTTAGGAGGGACTTCGAAGGAAAAGGTAAGTGAACCTACAATGTGCAAGCTTAAAGGAACCTATTTAGAAAATAAACAAACCCTTACAACCCCTTTAAGGGGGTTAATCTGCTTTGTGTAAAAAGGCTGTTTGATCCTTTATGCACAGTTCCACCTTAATCCACTAACTCAGGAACATGTCCAGATAAGACCGAGCCTTTGGAGTCAGGCTGCACATGCTCAGTTTCATGTGTATTGCTAGTTTTTGTCACGGGATCAAGTCTTTGAAGACGAAACGTTGGGAGGAGACGTTCTCACGTCACCGCATCCATACGGAAGGACGCACGCGTACCATCCAGCCGGCCGGCACCTTGTTTTTTAATGCCCTATTGATTTTCATCTGTTGTAAGTGCAACCTTTATCTTTTTTATATTAAATACCATTGGATTTTACACTATGTGCGGTTTTATGTTACATGGGATCATCAATACTGTCATCTGCTGATGTCCTATGGCTGCTGAACTACGATCCCTTCCTCTGAGTGCCTATATCTACCCTGTGGGGTCCAGATCTGGTAAGGGTCAGTGTGTGTGCAGTGGTGGTGGGTTCGCACTATTCCCTTCCCCGGTCGCAAGACTGTCCCACACGGGTGTAGTTATATCAGTTATCCATAAGGTTTCACACTATGCGAGTCGTTTTTGTTTTGGTTTTATGGCGCTGAGATTCTGCAGTTTCAAATCTGTGCAAGTCCATATGTGATCGACACTCAGGAGATTGACGCATCTGTACCAGCTTGAGACTTTCTTTTTTCGTATACATACACGTCATAAAGGTGGAGACGGTATATTTATATTCATTTTCATCTGAGGATTTTACCACATATCATAGACTATGAATTTGCTTCTCTGCGTCCATCAGGTGGAGTTTTTATTTGGATTCAGTTTCTTTTTTTCTTTTTTGATTTATTTTAATACTTGTGTGGCTTCATTAGTCTAACGTTTTTTCACTGAACTGCACTCAGGTGTGGTGTTTTCTTGCACATAGCTACTTAATACTAGCGAGTTTTTTTCGGTGATTATTTGGTGGATTCACACACGAATCCACACCTGTGTGTTATTTAATTACAATTAATTATTTTTGTGTGTTCACATGATATATATTTAATTTGTTTACAATAATTATAGCACGCACTGTGCCCTTTATTGGTCATAGACTTAAGACTAGCGCGATTCCAACCCTCTTGTATAATAAAAATACATTGTAACATTTTACCAGAGTTGCATCAATACTGAATAAAATCGCACAATGTTTTTGCTTTCTCAATATGTGTGCCTACATAAAAGCCCATTTCACACTGGGGTGGGAGGTGCGGTGTCGGTAAAGCGGTGCTTTTTCCGCGACGCTTTACCGCTAATTTCGTGGCGCTATTCGGCTGTTAGCGGGGTGGTTTTACCCGTGGTTTTACCCCCGTTAGTGGCTGAAAAAGGGTTAAAAACCACCTCTGCTGAGGTGCTTTGCCAGTGTTATAGCGGTGCTGTGCCATTGGTTTACTTTCAATGGCAGGAGCGGTATACACACAGATCCAAAGATGTGGCTAGCAGGTTTTTTTTTTTTTTGTTCATCCGGCCAGCGCACCGCTCCAGTATGAAAGCCCTCGGGCTTTCACACTGGAGAAACGGCTGCCGCTGTTTCAGGTTGGTTTGCAGGCTCCATTTTTGGCGCAATAGCGCCTGCACACTGCCCCAGTGTGTAAGGGGTCTTGGGATGGGTTTACACTAATGTGTTGCCAGACGTCGCGTTCAATTCGCCCAGCATTGCTGTGCACATCGCAAGCGATGTTTAGGCAATGCAAATTCAGCCATACATTTTTTTTTTTATGGCTGAAATCGCCAACATGGTGCAGGACCTTTTTTTTTTGGTGCACACTGGAATCGGAACGCATTAGTGTTCAGACTCATGTGATCTGATAACACAGTTTACACTGCATTCCGCTTATAGATTTGGGGGTGTCTAACTTTATATAGACACTTGCAACGATTCGCAGAGAGCCAGTGGTTCCTGCATCACACAGCCTTGGGCCTCATGCACATGGAGCCTTTTTACAGCTGCTGTTTTTGGTTTCAGGTGTTTGTGTGGTCCGTCTTTTTGGTTATGCAGCCAGTAAACTCCCCAGCATGTTTTCCTAATTTGTCCATGCACACATGCTTTTATCAGCGTTTTTTGTCTGGGTAATAAAAGACTAGTGCGTGTTTTTTTTATTTATTTTTTTATTTTATTTTTTTAGGTTTTTCAGCTGTAAAAATGCTTCAACTCTGATAAAAGCTTAAACGGTGATTTTGATTCATAAGTGTTTTCTAAGGTGTAGTTGTGTTTTAAAAAAAAAGCTGAAAAACGCTACTGCAAAAAAAACGTTGCAAAACAAATTCTACAGCTTGCTCTACTGGCATTTTTTAAAACCTCAGTGTGCCTGAGGCCTAACAACGATTTTCCTAAATAGTAAACTAAATTTTTAAGCGCTAAATATAGAAAATCGTAAACATTAAGGCTCCTTTCACTCAGGCTTTCAGAGCTGCCTGTCTGTCTTTCAGGTGGAACCTGATCGGACGCTCCATGCACCTCTATGGAGTGGCAGATGTCTACGTTGACATGTCCAGACATTCGATTCTGTCCGTGAAATCCAGATGCACGGAGACCCTGTTTTTCATCTGATCTCCCCATAGAGAACAGGACTGACAGGTTCGTCTCTGCACAGTGAGTGGAGACAGACCTGTCATCCGCCAGTTCAGCGGACCTAAACGGATCTCGTGGTTTTGCACAAAGTTTCCCACGATCCTCCCCTTCTGGGGTCGCTCGGTAGCGCTCCTTGCTCCTCCTCTTCTTCTTGCGTGCCCCATCGGAGAAGCGCTCTACATTGGGGCATTCGTGTAGGCATGCTTCAGTTTCCTGCTGCTGCTTCCATTGAGAGATGACGGGACTCGGCCCTGCATCATTGGATTTGATAGTAGCAGGAGCCAATAGCTGCATTTGTTATCCATTTTTTCAATCGGGACCCAAGACTCCGGATGGAGCGAGTGTGCTTGTCCCCAGCGCAGTAATGATCGGGCTCAGATAAGTAAAAGGGGGCTGGTGCGCTACAAGAGTTTTTTTTTTGCCTCCAATAAATAGAATTCCTTGAGGTTAAAAACCGCGAGGGTTGGAAAAAAATAAAAATAAAACGCGAGGGTTTACAACCACTTAACACATTTTGTTAAACGTATGTTTAGTGAGCTAGCTACTTTTGAGATCACTATGCGTTTTTTAACTCGTACAGTATTTTGGTGAATTGACCCCTATGTGTTTAGGGATGAATGCCCAGACAAGACAGCAGGTCTACTGCAATCCAGGCATTCATCCCTGAACACATGGGGTCCTAAATACAAGTGTCACTTGGTACCACGCAAGGGGGCCTAAGATGCAGTAAGGCACTCCATTCAGCCCACAACACTGGTTTTAACATGGGACATCAAAACAAGCATGGAAATGCCCCAGAATCTAAGTGGTCCCTTGGACCTTTCACCAAAATTGACCTAACTGTGAAGAAATATTGTTGGGTAAAATGTTGCACCTGTATTCAAGGTGTAACATTTTATGACCGGACCGCTTCCCCGATCCCCACTGTGGCAGCTAATGGGGTTTTTCTAGTAATTACATTGATCTGCGCCTTTTTTTTTTTTTTTTTTTTTGCAGTATTGCATTGGACACGTTTGACAAATTTTTGGCACCTTTGACGCTTGCACAGCGATCAGTGCTATAAAAATGCACTGATTACTGTGTAAATGTCACTGACAGGAAAGGGGTTAACACTAGGATGATCAAGGGCTTAAATGTGTGCCCTAACCCTATAGGGATAGGAGTATCGCTGTTCCTACTTGAGAGGAGACATGCTCTTTGTTCCTTGCCTGGCAGCACAAGGATTTGTGTTTACGCTGTGCAGTGGGCGCTCACACCCTCTGTTGGCTCTTCAAGCCCCTATGGGGTTTCGTGCAGGAGTGCCATTCTGACCCGTAAAACATGAGCTGGTCACCCGGACCATTTCGCTGGCCAAAGACCAGAGCATGTCTTGCGATTCGTCACTGTCGCTTTAACTGACAATTGCGCGGTCGTGCGACGTGGCTCCCAAACAAATTGACGTGTTTCTTTTTTTTTTTTTTTCCAACAAATGGCTTTCTTTTGGTGGTATTTGATCACCTCTGCGGTTATTTTTTTTGCGCTATAAACAAAAATAGAGCGACAATTTTGAAAAAGCAATATTTACTTTTTGCTAAGATATAAACTTTATTTTATCACTTTTCTTCAACATATTTTTGGTAAAAAAAATCGCAGTAAGTGCAAAAAAAATAAAAAATAAATTGTATGCCATAAAACTAACCCCTATTTTGTAGACGCTATAACTTGCGCAAAGCAAAAGTTATAGCGTCTACAAAAAAGGGGTTAGTTTTATGGCATACTTTATTTATTTTTTTATATCGTGACTGCGACATTATGGTGGACACTTTTGACACATTTTTGGGACCATTGTCTTACAGCGAACAGTGCTATAAATATGCACTGATTACTGTGGAAATGACACTGGCACTGAAGGGGTTAAGTGTAACCTAGGGATTGATTCTTGCTGTTAGGGGGCGTAGCTACATGTGACACATCACTGATTGTCTGTGATTCCCATTCTGCGGGACACGGACATTGTGTCCACGGGTCCCGTGGGCATGGTCATGGAGATTGCGGTAGGAGCACGCGCCCGCACAGCGGGAATTTCAAAGTGACGTGTGTGTATGTATGTCTGTCTTTTCACAGCCGTACCATTCTGTCGACTTGTATCTACAGGAGCTGGTCGGGAACCGGTTAAAGCATGTTGTACAGTGCTTGTGCTGTGTAATTTGGCCCCCTGTATAACCTGAAATACCTAGGTGATCCTGCCATTTTCTGCCCTCCCCCCTCTGTACGCTGACCACAATAATCGGGGCTGCTGAGCCCTGACACTGTTGGTATATGTACCTAGATTCAGCCGCAGCCCTGCTCTGTGTCTCCCCTTCCTGCTTGTCATCTCACAGATCCTCCCCATCTGCTCTAAAGTGTTTTTTTTTTTTCTTCTTCTATAATTCCATTTATTATATAGTAGATGTCCATTTTTAAAAATATTCAGTATAATGGCTTACTTCAGAGTGCACTCACGTGACTGCCTGCTGGTCTCCTCTTCTCATCTCAGCTGATGTCAGCGGGGGGGGGGGGGGCTTGCCAGCACCTCCCCCTGCAGCTATCGGATCAGGACAGGAGACCGGTGGGCAGTCAGCTGAGCGGCGCTGTGAAGTAAGCTGTTATACCGCATATTTTTTTTAAATGACATCCACTGGGGAGTTTAGTGTTCTATACCAGATGGAACTATAGAGAATTTTTGACCTTGACAAATAAAGATTCCTTGGTGTCTTGTTATCTGCAATTCCTGCAGTGCAGATCTGCAGCACTGGTCATGAGACGGGTTCGTCATCCTCATTTTTTTTAAATTTTGTTTTTGTTTTAAAATGTTATGCTTGGCTGTTCTGTGCAATGATGCACCGAGCAGTCCCTAGCAGCGCTGTCTGCATCTCCTTCACCCAGGGTGCACCCTTGGCAAGCTGTGTGCTTAGGGGGCACCCATGCAGCCATGCTCTTAAGCCAGGGTTTGTGTGCATTCATAGATTCGCACAGTGATGGTAAGCTCCCGCTGCTGGCTGTGTCCAGTGAGACCAGGAAATGCAGAAGCAGTGCTGCACCCTGGAGTAAGCAGAGCCAGGAAAGTGGGCTAGGACAGGTAGTGAAGCTTAATTTTATTTTTCCTAAATGCTTTAACCACTTCAGACCCGGGACCGTTTTGCTTTAACTGACAATTGTGCGACGTGGCTCCCAAACATAATTGTGTTTTTTTTCCCCCACAAATAGAGCTTTCTTTTGGTGGTATTTGATCACCTCTGCGGTTTTTCTTTTGTGCTATAAACAAAAATAGAGAGACGATTTTGAGAATTTTTTTTTTTTTTTTACTTTTTGCTGTAATATCCCCCAAAAATATAAAATATTATTTTTCCCTTACTTTAGGCAGATACGTTTTTCTTTCATTTAAAAAATCGCAATAAGCATTTGGTTTGCGCAAAAGTTAGTGTCTACAAAATAGGGCATAGTAAATTGTGTGCGTGTGCATTTTTTAGGTGGCTGCTACTGATTTTAGGTTTAATTACTTTCCTTTTCCCTGTTTGGTATGCACATTAGTTTTCCCCTCTTTAATACATGGCCCCATCCATTGTCCCTTTTTGTAGTGAAGCTGTCCTGTCCATTGGCAGAAAAACGCATGTCATGTTTTCACCTCCACGTTTGTTGAAGGGGATGTTGTTCTTGGGGGGTCATAGGCAGCATTCCTTCTCTAAACACAACAAGTTGAGTTGATGCCAAAGAGCTCAATTTTTGGTCTCGTCTGATGTCCATTAGCAAGCTTCAGATGGGCCTGTACATGTGCTTTCTTGAGCTGCAGGATTTCAGTCCTTCACGGTGTAGTGTTGCCAATTGTTTTCTTGGTGACCATGGTACCAGCTGCCTTGATCATTGACAAGATTCTCCCGTGTACTTCCTGGCTGATTCCTCGTTCTTCTCATGGTCATTGAAACTCCACAAGGAGAGCTTTTGCATGGAGCCCAAGTCTTCGGGAGATTGTTGTTGTGTTTCTTCTGTGTGCAAATAATTGCACCATCTGTCACCCTCTCACCAAGCTGCTTGGCAATGGTCTTGTAGCCCGTTTCATTCTTGTGTAGGTCTGCAATCTTGTCCCTGATATCCTTTGATGGCTCTTTGGTTGTGGCCATTGTGGAGAGATTGGAATCTGGTTGCTCCTGTGGATAGGCCTTGTATACAGGTAACAAGCTGCTATTAGGAGCTCTCCCTTTAAGGCCGTGTTCACGCTGACACGACTGTTGTACAACTGTCATCCTACTTTGCCCTGCAACATGGTCCTATTTCCATCCGACTTTAATGAACAGAATAAGATTTTGCTCCGACTTTGCGATAATCTTTTTAGGCAACACACTAATGTAAGCTTTTCATGAGGGTAATACAAGTGGTGGAGGAGGATCACCTATAAAATGTTCAGTTTTGGCTTCCCTTTGTTTGGTCACGTAACCACTACCTTGGATTTGATCATGCATTCTCTACCAATGCAAAGGACTAGTGCTAGAAGACTGTTGCCCTAGCTGCCATCTAGTGAGCTTTACCTGACGTTCAGACCTCTTGGCCTTCTGCAACTGGACCCAACTTCCCACCTGAATCTCCTTTCTTTAGTTGCCATTATACACCTATGTGATAGCAACGTGTGCATTCTGTTTAAATGTTGGTATGGTTTGATGGTAGTTTGGAGGAGGTGGTCACACTCTGGATTGCAGTTATGGGGTGTTGTGCTGGTTGTCTAATTATGGTAGGCAATACCCCTAAAATGTCTCATGCTGGGAATGGAGTTGTATTATCTAGGCGTGTATTAGGGATCACTGCTGTCTAATTTTAGGCTTTGGTAATCCCCTGTGAGCTAGTTTGTTGTGTAACTCTGTAATTATCATGCCTATTCACTGGCATGTATATAACTCATAGTGGTGAGGTGCTGGAGGCTAAACATTAACAGCAGTGAAGTTTTTGCTTGAAGTTACCATGACACATGTGGGTAAGGCTGTAGTTCAGCAATATTCTGCTCTTTTCCCTGGAAAAACGTGGCACCAGTGCCTGGGATTACCCCTTTGTTCTTGGATTTTGAACAGTCAGGTTTGAGTATTTATGCAAGGCTAAATGAATCTAGGACCCAGAAGAAATTGGTTGTCACAGCACAAAGAATGTAAATTTCTCATCATCCCCTGTTGTGACACATTTCACTGTAGGGACACAAAGGGTAGTAAAAAATCAGACTGAGGGTACTTGCACCCGAATCCATCAAAAACGTAACCTTTGTAGCTGAACTTTGAAGTAGTACAAAAACTAGTAAGAATTTCTGGGATGGTTAAGGATATGGCCTGTGCTGACATGCACAAGCAGCTTCATAAGACAAGACATGCCTCTGCTCCTCTTCTTCTAAGGAAAAATTATTGACGGAAGAATTCCTTTGGCAAAGCAGCAGATGTGGGTCTTGTCTGCTGTCTTCCTGTGACTTCCTCTGGTGGAGGAGCAGAGGTAAGTTTTATATGTGGTGGTCTCTCGATACTCCATTGGAGGAGCAGCAGAGGCTGGCCTTCTGTGAGGTGACTTCCCTTGGAGCAGAGGCTGGCCCTTCTGTGAGGTGACTTCCCTTGGAGCAGAGGCTGGCCCTTCTGTGAGGTGACTTCCCTTGGAGCAGAGGCTGGCCCTTCTGTGAGGTGACTTCCCTTGGAGCAGAGGCTGGCCCTTCTGTGAGGTGACTTCCCTTGGAGCAGAGGCTGGCCCTTCTGTGAGGTGACTTCCCTTGGAGCAGAGGCTGGCCCTTCTGTGAGGTGACTTCCCTTGGAGCAGAGGCTGGCCCTTCTGTGAGGTGACTTCCCTTGGAGCAGAGGCTGGCCCTTCTGTGAGGTGACTTCCCTTGGAGCAGAGGCTGGCCCTTCTGTGAGGTGACTTCCCTTGGAGCAGAGGCTGGCCCTTCTGTGAGGTGACTTCCCTTGGAGCAGAGGCTGGCCCTTCTGTGAGGTGACTTCCCTTGGAGCAGAGGCTGGCCCTTCTGTGAGGTGACTTCCCTTGGAGCAGAGGCTGGCCCTTCTGTGAGGTGACTTCCCTTGGAGCAGAGGCTGGCCCTTCTGTGAGGTGACTTCCCTTGGAGCAGAGGCTGGCCCTTCTGTGAGGTGACTTGCCTTGGAGCAGAGGCTGGCCCTTCTGTGAGGTGACTTGCCTTGGAGCAGAGGCTGGCCCTTCTGTGAGGTGACTTGCCTTGGAGCAGAGGCTGGCCCTTCTGTGTGCTGTGCTCTCGGCACTTCACTTGGGGGGAGCAGAAGCTGGTCTTGTGTTGGGTGACTTTGCTTGGGGGAGCAGAAGCTTGGGTTTTCTGGGTTCTCAAGACTTCATTGGAGGAAAAGCGGAATCATGTTGTGTGTGTGTGCTGTCCCTCCTTATGCCTGTGCATATCGTCATTAAGTGTCTCCATGTCGGCTTCCCGAGAGCCTAGGAGTGTGCAAAATATTGTGTGGCTCCTGAAAGCCTAGAAAAAAAAATTAAAGCAGTCAAAAACTACATTTTTTGGCAGAGGGATGTCGGTAGTGGAGGGATCACTGGCACTCACCTGCTGGTTTTTACCCCTTCCGGTGCCTTCAGAGAAGCCTCTCCTGATGTCGGGTCTCCTTGATCTCCTACTCCCCTCCACTGTACTGGCTGTCGGCTCATCAGCTGATTTCAGTGAAGGGGGCTTTATCCACCGTGCAGTCTCTGCCTCGGCAAGGTAGAGCACTACACGGAGTGACAGATGTCACCAGAGATCAATTCGGCTGACTCTGCATCGTGGACGTTTGAATTGCAATGCTGCAATTATATTCAACATCCCTACTGTAGTGGCATGGATGATCACTGATAACCATATGCAGAGTGGGTGGATGACAAATCTATGTCCATTCTGCATATGTAGACATGGACACAGCCCGATCTACTCTACTCTATGGGCCCTTATATCAGATTGCCCAGACACAAAGATGGATCCCTTTCTTTTTTTTTTTAAGTGGTTTTGGATTGGAGATAGACGGGTGTTGACAAACACAAGTCAGTTTACATCTGCCGCTCTATTGAGGTGAATCCAGGGTCCGATTGGGTCCACCTGATAACAGACCGGCGGACCCGATCATGTGAAAGGGGCCTAAAGCGGCTTTCTAACTGATGCACTGCGGTTTACCTTCACCTCAACTGACCACCTTCCTCAGGATTTCTGCTGGTATTGCTGGCTAGTTCCCGACCCACCATCCTCAAGCATGAGTGTGACAGGAACTGGTGTTGGTGGAGGCATGCTGCTGCAGTAGAGCAGAGCTGATGCTTCATCACTCCTGGCACAGGTGGAGTACAATTGGTTTCACTCCGCATGTGAAAGGAGCCGGTGCTATACAGGAAGCTTTGGCTCTGCTTCCTCTAGAGCAGACTTCACACTGATGCTTGGGGATGGCAGGTCGAGAACCCGCCATCTGGGCTTGCCGACCTGCCATCCCAGAGCAGGAGGTGGCGGGCCACATCAAAGGGCATCATGGCCCTCGAGCTAGCAGTTGTGGAACCCCTGTTTTCTGTAACGTGTAGTAAGTGTACTTGACTACAAATGTGGGACCTTTTTTTTCTTTTATCATATAGGACACGGGGATCAGTTGCTTGACGACCGTGTCGCGAGGATATACGCCGGCAGAATGGCACAACTATGCAAAGTGCCGTGTGTGTGTGTATATATATATATATATATATATATATATATATATATATATATATACGCCACTTTGAATTTCATGCTGTGCGGGCCCCTGCCGCGAGCTCCATGGCCGCGGACTGTCCACCGGTGTCCTGCGATTGGGTCACAGAGCTGCAGAACGCGGAGAGGCCTGTGTAAACAAGGCATCTCCTTGTTCTGCCCAGTGACACAACACTGATAGTCTGCTCCTTCTCACTGGGAGTAGCGATCAGTGACGTCACAATAAGCCACACCACCTAACAGAATCACTCCCTAGGACAGTCAACCCCTTCCTAGTGTGTTAACCCTTTCACTGCCAGTCACATTTATTCAGTAATTGGTGCATTTTTTAGCACTGATTGCTGTATAAATGTGAATGGTCCCAAATATCGAGGGGGGGGGGGACCCCAATTTTGTTTGGGAGCCACGTTGCATGACCGCAATTGTCAGTTAAAAAGCAACGCAGTGCCAAATTGCAAAAAGTGGCCCGGTCATTTGGCAGCCAAATGTTCCAGGGCTGAAGTGTTTAAATACCACCAAAAGCAATAGCCATTTGTGTTGGGGGGGGGGGGGGGATTTTTGGGTACAGTGTTGCATGACTGACAATTGTCATTCAAATTGTGACAGGGCTCAAAGCTGAAAATTGACCTGGGTAGGAAGGGGGGTAAAAGTCCCCTGTAGGCAATTGGTTAGAAAAAAAACTGTCTGGGCTTGACACATTTATATCTAGGAGCCAGACTATGGGTTACATTGCTACCTACAGGTGGTTGGATGCTTGCCTGGGTCTGCCACCTAGTATATTCTCCTATATCTCCACCCACTCTGAGGCCACAAAACACTTATTCAGGCGTGACTCTATAAGGGTTGTTGCAGCATGAGGGACATATTTTGCAATGTGCGCCTTTTTCTGGCGCAATTATTGAATAATTTGGCATCCTACTTGGATGTAACTTTTTTTTTTTTCTCTCTTCACAGGAGACAATGGTAAAGTAACCACTGTAGTGGCCACTCCAGGTCAGGGACCAGACCGTCCGCAGGAGGTGTCCTATACGGATATCAAAGTTATCGGCAATGGTTCGTTTGGCGTGGTTTATCAAGCAAGACTTGTGGATTGTGGAGAGATGGTGGCAATTAAGAAAGTTCTGCAAGACAAAAGGTTTAAGGTAAGGATTCAATTGGTCATTTTTAAAAATGGTTAAACTGTATTGACTGATTTTTTTTTTTATTTGCATTAAATATTTTTTTTTTTTTTTTTTTTTTTTTTTTTTTTTTTCAGAATCGTGAACTGCAGATCATGCGTCGATTGGATCACTGTAACATTGTGCGTCTGAGATATTTCTTCTACTCCAGCGGAGAGAAGGTCAGGCTGGCTTCCACCCACCTCTATCCCTCTCCATACTTGCACTTTACCAGATTCACTCAAATGCTTTCTCTTGTACAAAAATGATCTATATTTTTTCTTCTCAAGTGTTCAAATTCTTTTTCTATATTGTCATGCTCTTTCAAGCTTCTGAACCATTGTAAAAAGAAAAGACCAATGTTCAGATTACCGTAACCCTCAGAATCTGCTCCTATCTTGGTTTACCATATGCTGATGGTTGCTTTGGGCTACTGATCCTTATTTTTTCTTTTCCAATAAATGTATTTGCCTTTTAACCACTTAAGACCCGGACACATACGCTGCTAAATGACCCAAGGTGTTTTTACAATTCGGCGCTGCGTCGCTTTAACAGACAATTGCGCGGTCGTGCGACGTGGCTCCCAAACAAAATTTGCATCCTTTTCTTCCCACAAATAGAGCTTTCTTTCGGTGGTATTTGATCGCCTCTGCGATTTATTTTTTATTTTTTGCGCTATAAACTAAAATAGAGCGACAATTTTGAAAAATATCTTTTTACTTTTTGTTATAAAAAAAATCAAATAAACTAAATTTTAGTAAAACATTTAGGCCAAAATTAATTCAGCCACATGTCTTTAGTAAAAAAAAAATCGCAATAAAAAAAATAGCTACCTAGCGGGAACAGCGACACTAATACAGCGATCAGAAAAATGATCGCTTAGTGATGCTGGCAATAGGGAGTGAAAGGGTTAACTAGGGCAGTGATCAGGGGGTTAAAACTTTATTAGGGGGGGTGGGGGGCCTATCCTGGACCTAACACTAACTGATTTTACACTGCCTGTCACACTGACACTAAATGCAGTGATTAGATCACTGCATTCAGTGACACTGTGACAGGGGGGTGGGGGCAATCACAAGGGGTTAATGTGCCTATGTGAGTGTGTCAGTGTTGTGTTGGTGCACACTTATTGTGGATGTCTTCTCTCATCAGCAGCAGTGGGAAACACCGCTGCGATGAGAGGTGACATTTCCTCCTTCCTGTGTAAACACAGGAGGAGGAACTGAAACGAAGGGGGAGCGCTCCCATTGGCTGGGAGCGATCGCGGGGGGGGGGGACCCCCGAACCGCACGAATGCGGGGACGTAAATTTACGCCCTTGTGCCTGTACGAGCCATGTTGTGGCCGTAAATGTGCGTGCGGGGGTCCTTAAGTGGTTAAAGTGGTTCTAAAGGCAGTTATTTTATTTTTTGTATTTAATCTTGATCACCTCAACCCCAGAAGGTCCCCCCCCCCCCTTCATGACCAGGCTTTTTTTGATGCAGCACTGCATTCCTTTTGACTGACAAGTCGTGCGACGCTGTACCCAAATACAATTTTGTTTTCACCACGAATGGCTTTTTTTGGTAGCATTTGATCATCTCTGCAGATTTTCATTTTTTGCGCTACAAAGATTTTAAATGTTTGTTTTTTACTTTCTGCTTTAAAACGTACCCAATTAAAAAAATGAAATTATCTTCAGTAAAAACAAAAAAATACAAATAAGTGTATATTGATTGGTTTGCGCAAGTTATAGCGCCTATAAACTAAAAGCTTTTTTTTTTTTCTGGTAATGGCGGCGATCAGCAACTTATAGCAGGACCGCGGCATACAAATTGAACAGACTCTTTTTTTGGGGGACCTGTGACACTAATGCATTGAGCAGTGCTAAAAAAGAGATGCACGGTCATTGTATTAATCACACTGGCAGGGGTTAACAGGGGCAATCAAAAGGTTAAATACCCCCTAAAGGGGTGGTGCTGTAGTGTTAAAAAAAATCTGTTTTATATCACAAAACATCAATCTGCCTTGTTTACACCGTTCTGGTCTGCCTCGAACCATTGGTGGGTCCTGGCGGACACCAGGTCCACCAGACCTGCTGATTAGCTCCTGCTGTGTCCCTGGTCATGCCCCAGACCTGGAAGAAGAAAAATCATACAGGTACTTGCTTTTGCGCCAAAAGGCTGCCCGGCTGCAGTAAATGTGGGGCGGTCCTTAAGCAGTTTATGCATTAAGATGGTGTGCAGCAGCCCTATTAACACTTGAGCCCCATCTCGATCCAGCGATGTGCACAAGTGTCTCGGCTACCTGGGACTCCCCTCCTGATTGGCTGAGACACAGCAGTGGCGCCATTGGTTCCCGCTGCTGTCAGTCGGGCACTAAGAGGAGGGGGTTGGGCCAAACCAAGGCTGTGTCTGAATGGACACAGAGCTGCTGGGTGCCCCACAGCAAGCTGCTTGCTGTGGGGACACCTGACAGGAGGGAGGGGCCAGGAGCACCGGCGAGGGACACGAGAAGAGAATCTGGGATTCTCTGCAAAATTGCTTCTCCGAGCAACCAAGTATAACATAGGATTTATTTATTTTTCTCCTTTTTAAAAAACAATCACTTTAATGAAATATCCTGTAGTATTACTGAATGTGTGAGTTTTTATGTGGTTTTTCTTTTAGAAAGATGAAGTTTATCTGAACTTGGTCCTGGACTTTGTCCCAGAAACAGTCTATCGCGTCGCTCGACACTTTGCGAAAGCCAAATCCACGCTGCCGCCCCTATATGTGAAGGTGAGCTACGACAGGAACATGTTTGTGATGGCAGGAAATTTGGTGGTGATTGTGTTCCTTCAGATAGTGATTGTCTTGTCACCTCCCTAGGTCTATATGTACCAGCTATTCCGTAGTCTGGCCTATATTCATTCTCAAGGTGTCTGCCATAGAGATATCAAACCACAGAACTTACTGGTTGATCCGGATACAGCAGTGCTGAAACTCTGTGACTTTGGCAGGTAAGCTTAAAATATGCCTTCTGTACATAAGCCACCTACATTAAGGGTTAGCTTTCTGTGTTTAAGAACCATTGTGCTTGTGGAGGAACTGTAAAACACCATTTGATTAAAAGGTTTTTAATTTTTTATTCCTACTTTCCTATGTGGATGCAGCATCAGACCGATGCAGTTGTCCCCCACAGTCTCTGCACTGAGAACTGAGCCACAAGCTCGGTTTTCGGAGAGGAGAGCTGCTGTCCGTTTCTCCTCTGTGCTGAGCTGTGGCGCAGCCATCTCGCTGAGAGCCTGAGACTGCCATCAATCAAGGCAGTTGGCAGATCCAGACTTGGGATGACGTGCTGCCTCGACTCATGGCAGTGACATTCGCGGAGAGCAGACTTCTGAACGCTCTACACTGAAAACTGGTCACAGGAGTGCAAAACGAATTGCACTCCTGTGACACAGGGAAGCCCAGCTTACAAAACCCAGGCTTTTTTTTATTTATTATATAAATGCTGTCATGGCAAACAAGTTCACTAATGAAACATGGCACAAGTGACCTCTTGGCTTATTTCCCTAATGTATGGCAAACCCTTGAAGATAGCTGGCTGTTTGACCCTGCTGTCTGACAGCTGGGATGCCCTAACACATTGCTGGTACTGTAAGCCACATTTGTATCTGCTCGGCAGTCCTGTTTACATTGGCAATGTTTGTGCTTTTACCATTGGCGCTGGATGCATGCTACAGGTCTACAGTGAAGGGGGCAAAAGTATTTGATCCCACTGACAAACGATCAGTCTATAATTTTAATGGTAGGTTTATTTTAACAGTAAATAGAATAGGGAGCTGCGATGGCTCAACGCGATTGGCACTGCGCTGACAAGCGGTTCACCTCTGCAGCTAAGGGTTCGGATCCCGGTCTCGGCTGCATGTGAATTGAGTTTGGTGGTCTCAGCCCAGCTCCCAGTGGGTGTGCTATGCGAGGTAAGCCTGCGCTTAGTACGCCCACCCCCCCCTCCCACAAAAAACACCACACTTACACGCACTCGAAATTGGGTTAACATGCACGCACTAAAAAAAAGAGGCGAAGGACTAACGGGGCTGGCTGAGCGGGCTAGATCCTTTCACTCCCTCATAGGGGAGTCCCTCTGCCCTGTTAGGCTTCAAAGCGGAGCAGGTAGGACGGGCCGTGTGGGAGGACCCCCTCACACCCGCCATTGCCACCCGGGGGCATGGAGAAAGATGGCAAGATTGCCTCTGGGGGAGGCCTGCCTACTCCCAACTCCTGCAGTCCTGCTCCTCTCTCGAGTACACGCACAAAAATACACTTTTAAAAGAAAAAAAAAACAGTAAACAGAATAACTATGTCCTAAGAAAGTTTTATATAATGAATTGCATTTTAATGAGTGAAATAAGACTTCTGGCTCCCAGGTAACGAGCTGAGATTAGGAGCACTCTTAAAGGGAGCTGAAGGTCCAAGTTGTCAAAGCTCAGCCTCAAAATTTTAATGACTTGAAGGATCTACAGAGTGGAGTGGGACAAAATCCCTCCTGAGATGTGTGCAAACCTGCAGGCCAAATACAAGAAATCAGCGCTGGAAAATTGTGTAACAGTAAATTATGGTTGCAAGCCAGCACTCAAGGTAAATTCATATACAATCCTCAAGAAATATAACCATAAAAGCAGTGCAGCATGACCTAAATGTAAATATAAACGCTAATCTATAATGTCCATGAGAAGAAACGGTCCAAGTGAATTGGCTTTTGTGGCATCATTAGGAAGAGGCGTGTCTTGTAGATGTTGCATTGTTTACTACTGGCTATGAGGACTGCTCACTGGCAAATTAATATGTAGGTCAGCCCAGAATATACCCCTTCCATGATCGGCATGTCTGTTTTTTGCTAATGTCCTAGGGGGATGGCTTTTTTTTTCTTCAGTAAAAATGGGTGGGTGTTTTTTGTTTGCTTTTTTACCCTAAAGGGAGGTGTGGCCTGTAGGGTCAGAATGCTGCAAGTACCCTTCCATGCTCTCTCCAGCACACTCATTTGCCCTGTGGCCTTGGCCAATAGCCACAGACAACATCCTTCAGATCTAGCAATTTAACTTTCTCAGTAGCTATTAAAGTGGAACTTCATGCCAATTTAAAAGACACACTGGCAGGATTTTAATGCAAAAGACATTACCATGTCTCTTCTGCATTAGTTACCTGCCTGTCTGCTCCATACAGTGATTTGATCATACAAATTCAGCATTGCCGAGCTGACTGAACACCTGCACATGCACAGGTGTTATATTAGATTGGCCAGGCAAATGAAAGCAGGCAGCGACTGCTGGGATATAGATAAATAGATATTATTCCTGGAATTTGATAGATAGATATTATTCCTGGAATTAGATAGATAGATATTATTCCTGGAATTTGCAGATGCTCCCTCATCTGCAGGATCTGATTTACAGAAGTCATTGGCTCCTGCTGCCTTGGAGTGGGGAGAGCTGCTGCAAACAAGCAGTGCTGGATCAAGTGAGGACTCAGGTAAGTATAAGGGAGGTGAAGTGGGCACTACCGTTGCCTTAAAGCAGATGTCTGCTCAAAAAAAAAATATTAAAAGCCAGCAGCTGCTGACTTTTAATATTAGGACACTTACCTGTCCTGGATTCCAGCGCCGTCCACAGGAGAGGACAAGCGATCACTCGTCACTCTGCTGCTCTCCCAGCCATCCACGGTGAGGGAACCAGGAAGTGAAGCGCTCCGGCTTCACTGCCCAGTTCCCTACGGCGCATGCGTGAGTCGCGCTGCGCCCGCCGATTGGCTCCCGCTATGTGCTGGGAGCCGAGTGTTCCCAGCACACAACGGGGGGGGGGCAGGGGCGGGTGACGTGAGGTGACATCATGCCTGCATTGTGCCCGAGAATGCTGGGCCTGCAGTGGGTGCAAATACTTTAGGGTGGAGCTCTGCTTTAACACTTTTTTTAATACAGGGAATGGATTGGGGTATAAAATGTTTAGGCTTTAGAACCACAAAAAATCTTCATAGCTATATACACAAAATGACTGAATAAAACATTGATTTTTATCTGTACTTTTTTAAATGTAGTTGAGACTTCCTGTTTTTTAAATTTCTCAGTGCAAAACAGTTGGTGAGGGGGGAGCCAAATGTGTCGTATATCTGCTCCCGCTATTATAGAGCACCGGAACTTATATTCGGAGCCACAGACTACACTGCAAACATTGGTAAGTTGATTTCAGTGTGAAGCCCAATCTACCTGATCTGTGACATACCTGTGACTATTTATAGTGACACTATTTTTTATTTTTTTTCCCCCTTGCAGACATATGGTCAGCAGGTTGTGTTCTGGCAGAGCTACTCTTGGGTCAGCCCATTTTCCCTGGAGACAGCGGGGTGGACCAGTTGGTAGAGATCATAAAGGTCGGTTTAACAGAAAATGCCTGTGGTGTTTATTTTGTAACATGTTCTAATATGTGTGTGTGGGGAGGCCATAAGGAATGGTTTGGTTAGCTTGATACTAAAAAGTGGTAAACCATCCAGGGCTTCCTGTCCTGGGCATATAATATTGATTGTTACGTTGTGTATTTGTTTTATGGTTTTGCTATAATATACCAGTGTAGAGTGTCATTAACAGTCGCATCAGTCCCCTGCCCTCAAGAAGCTTAGAATCAAAAGCTTCAGAATTTATTCGTACACATACATCAAGTATAAAAAGAACCCCCCCCCCCAAATCGTTTTGTTCTGCATCCTGAATTTTTTATTTTTTATCCAGAGATGTTGACTCAGTATAACGTGTATCATTCAAATGAAAGGTAGTGCCAACATTTCAGGGAAAAAATGCAAAAACCGAATCAGAGTTGGAAAAGGGGTCACCTTCTCAATGGTGCAGACGCTTTCCTGGAGCATTTTAGTCCCTGGTAGTGCAGCTGAAGCAACAATCAACTATGGGTGGCAAGGCACTGTCAAAAGATCTCTGGTATAAAGTTGTGGCCAGGCACAAGTCTGATGAATACAAAAAATATCAAAGGCTTTATCAATGCCTAGAAGCATGGTGAAGTTTGTTAATAAATCGAGTTCCACTTGGGCTTATTAGAAAGCTTGGCGCGCTTCACATGTGCAATAGGAAGTCGGCTGCGAAGCCAAAAGGCTCCACTGCCGGTTTCCGTTAATGGGCATGGCTGGGGTGCCGACATCACGGGAACACTGGACAAGGTAGGTGTCCCAATAGAAATTCAGCAGCTACAGTATTTGTAGCTGCTGACTTAAACATTTTTGTGCAGGGGGAGAAACAACGCTTTAAAAACTGGAAGGTATTCAGAACAGTGTCTCCCTGGATCAGGATGTTGCCCCAAAGTGGATGAAAGAACCAGGATGGAACTGTTCTGAGGCTACTAAGAGGCCTACAGCAACTCTGAAGCAGTTGCAGGAATTTGACAGGTATAGTCATTGTGTGCATGTGACAACAAGATCACAAATTCTCCACAAATGTGGCTTCTATGAAAGGGTTGTAAGAAAAAAAGCTATGCCAAACATGCAGTCATGACGGAGCTTTGCCGACACTCTCAGATTCTGAGGCCACCTGGAAAAAGATGTGGTCAGATGACACTAAATTCTTATTTTTCTTTTCGACTTCAACACTAAACGATATATCTGGAAATCCAATCCAGCTCACCATCCAAATATCACTATTCCTACAGTAAAGCATGGAGGTAATATCCTGTTATTGGGGTGTTTTCTCTGCAGCAGGGAGAAGAGCACTTGTCAGGATAGAAGTAAAACATGGATGGGGCAAAAATACTGTCAAATTCTTGAGAAAAATGTAACTTTTGGTCTAAAAGCAAAACGCTTTGTGGTGGAAAACCAACACCACAAACCATCCCCACTGTGAAACTTGGTGGTGGCAGTATCATGTTGTGGGAAGCTGGTCAGAGTTGATGGGACGATGGATGGAGCCAAATACAGGGCAATCTTAGAAAAAATCCTTCAGATTTACCAAAACCTTGTAGTGGAAGGGCCTGCGGCCTGCCTGATGGGCAAAAATATCACTCTCTAGATGTGCAAAGCTGGTAGAGACGTCACCCAGAAAGACTTGCAGCTGTAATTGCAGTGAAAGGAGGTTCCACAAAGTATTGACTCAGGGGGGCTGAAAAAAAATTGAAAACCTTTTATCATTTTCCTTCCACTGCCACTTTGTTTTTGGTCGATCACATAAAAAATCCCAATAAAATACTTGTTTTTTGTTGTAATGTGGAAAATGTCAAGGTGTTTGAATACATTTTTTTTTTTTCAAGGCACTGTAAGCATTATTCCTCACCCTAAAGCATTCTGTTGCCCCCTGGCTGGTGGTCACACATGAATGCAATCTAATAAAATACAGGACAAATTCTTGCATTGTACCGGACCGCAAGGGGCCCCCCAAAAACGCCAAGCCTCGGAAAAGAGCGCCATGTGCGGGATAAGTCCTAATTCCTCTTCTAGATTTAGAGCAAGTAACTTTTGTAGCAAGGAGGGGAGTCTCGCTGAAAATGCACTATTTTATTTTTTGTTCATTCTGAAGTTCTGCTTAACTTTTTTGAGTTGATGGCCATATATCGGCAGATTTGTCATAAACCACCCTTACAGATGTACTGAACTAATGGGATCTGCTTAAGTATGTAAACGACACTTGACTAACTTTGTCCCACCCCCCCTTCTGTAATTCAGGTTTTAGGAACTCCCACACGGGAACAAATCAGAGAGATGAATCCAAATTACACAGAATTTAAATTTCCACAAATAAAAGCACATCCCTGGACAAAGGTAAGTTGAATGTATTGCATCCTAAGCACAAGGTGAACTGTAGTGTATGCATAACCTTTTCATGAGAGGTTGCAGGGTTAATTATTCACCCCTTTAATTTGCTTTTATTAACCACTTCAGCCCCAAAGATTTTTACCCCTCTCCCTGACCAGAGCACTTATTACAATTTGGCATTGTGTCGCTTTAACTGACATTTGTGCAATGCTGTACCCAAACAGAATTTGTGGGGGAAAAACTATTTACTTTTTGCTATATTATCCCCCAAATGTAAAAAGTATTTTAGGCCAATATAGATATTTTTGGTGAAAATCGCCGTAAGCGTATATTGATTGGTTTGCACCGAAGTTATAGCGTCTGCCAACTATGGGAAAGATTGATAGGGGGGGTTGTTACTAGTAATGGCGATCTGCGATTTTTAGTTATGTTGCAGCAGACAGATTGGACACTTGACATATTTGTGGGAGCATTGGCATTTTATACACCATTAGAGCTTTAACAATGAACTAATTACTTTGTAAATGTCACTGGTAGGGAAGAGGTTAACACTAGAGGGTGTTCAAGGGGATAAATGTGTTCCCTGGAAGTGTTCTAACTGTATGGGGATAGGACTGACTGGGTGAGGAGACATAATATTATTATTATTATTATTATTATTATTATTCCTACTTGGTAGGAACAACTACCTGTTTCCTCTCCCCTGACAGAACGGGGATTTGTCTATTTACAATTGTGCCTGCCCAGCCACGCTCATCTGGTCCCCTGCCATGCTGTGGGGGCGCGGCTTTTAAAGGGGAAAAACGTACCTATATGTTTTGTCCAGCAGTGCTATTCTGCCGACGTAAATCTGTGTGAGCCCGTCGGCAAGCGGTTTTAAAGTAGAATTCCAGGTTTATTTTCACTTTATTTCCATTACAGAACCATGCAGCAGCTATGTGTGAAGTGATGGACTGTAGGAGCAATAGCGGCTCTGTCTTCTGGCATCCTTAAGGGTGACATCCTGTCTGCTGCCAGAAAAAGTTAGGCGAAGTGCTGCTTTGTCATTTAGGAGAAGCCTTGTATTTTTATTACTAATTTCAAGGCTTCCCCTGATTTGCCTCTAAATCTCTGCAAAATAAAGGAAGCCTTGTATTACTCTACTCCTAATTCAATACATTCTTGTTTAAAATGTACTACAGTTTTGTTTTAATGCTTTCATGTATTAAAACCATTTTGTTTTTCCCTCAGGTCTTTAAGCCCCGTACCTCTCCTGAAGCCATCACGTTGTGCAGCCGGCTTTTGGAATACACCCCAGACACCCGCGCCTCCCCACTACAGGCCTGTGCACACTCCTTCTTTGATGAGCTTC
The DNA here is from genome assembly GCA_029574335.1 of Rana kukunoris. Taxonomy (NCBI): domain Eukaryota; kingdom Metazoa; phylum Chordata; class Amphibia; order Anura; family Ranidae; genus Rana; species Rana kukunoris. The sequence goes on from CM056058.1 coordinate 12,694,806, forward strand.
GCGACCCCAATACACGCCTACCCAGCGGCAGGGAATTGCCTAACATGTTCAATTTCAGTTCTGTAGGTAAGATTGGCAGGAGTTAAGCAATCTTTTAGGTTTGTTTTCAAGATTCTCCAGGGTCCAAAAGAGACAATAATATGACCGCACTGGTAAATCAAGTATATGCTGCATGTCATCAAAAATGGCTTTGGCTCCGTTTTCACATTTTTGTGTAAGGGGGTGAAAATCGCGGGTATACGAACACAAATGGAATCGCTGGCCTCCCGTTGCCCAAAATAAGCTTGTGTACTACTTTTGGGCGACGGGCAAAATCTCAAGGTGTTTGAACAGATTGTTCGAACTTGTGTGCCTGAAGACTGCATGGGGGCCAAAAGTATTTTTTTATTTTATTATTATTAAATATTGTGTTGGACAACCAGAGTGACTTCAGACTCATTGCCAGCAGTGAAAACTGACTACAGGTACTATAATCGTCCATGAAGCGTGTCTTCACTTTAAGGCTCGGTTCACACTGCAGCGATGTGGGTTCCCGCATCACATGTCTCCTGGCAGTAGTTCACACTGCCCTATGCCGACTGCTGGGAGTGTCAATCCATGCGATCCAATTGCGAACCAAAAAAGATCCTGTGTGAGTTTGGTCCAAATGCGGTGCAAATTCAGCCATCATACTATCTGTATGGCTGAAATCTCATCGATTGCCTGTGATTTGCAGCGCAAACCATATGCGATGTTGGACATTGCAGCAGTGGGAACCAGCCCTAAGAGTATTATCAACCACTTCCGGACCAGCGACGTACCCATGCGTCGCTGGACTTTCAGTGGTTATACCAGGATGATGCCTGACTGCCGACGGCTAGCTGAACAAAGCCATGATCGGCTTTGAGCGGCTCTCCGCTATGATAACCCAGAAACTTTTGTATTGCTTCTGGTTTACCTGGATGTCAACGACACAAATTTTAAAAATCAACAACCTTCAAAAAACGGATTTTGTGGTATTGGCCCCCGGGTGTCAGTCACGCACGTAAAACGGCGATCGCCCTGAACGTGATCATGGGCAGTAATTTTAGTTCTAGCACCCGACTACCTCTGTATATCTAAAATGTTAACCTGTAAAGGCTTTTAAAGCTTCACCTATAAATGGTAAATTGTGGTTTGTCGCAGGGCATGCGCAATATTGAAGTGTGGCGTGATTGGTATCGCTTTACTCTGAACATTTTATTTTCCAAAAAAAACTTTTTTTAAACGCTGTGTAAAATAACATAAATTGCAATGACCACCATTTTATCTTTAGGGCAGGTGGTTCTCAACCTGTAACAGGCCAGATTTTTTTATTTTTATTTTTAAATCTTGGCGATGCAGAGTGGAATACTGCAATCACTGAGCAGCAAATTGTATCCCCTGTGATGTATTTCAGTTATCTTGCAAACCTGGCCTGTTGGTGTGTCCTGAGGACAAGAGTTGAGAACCACTGTTGGAGCCTCTGCTTTGAAAAATATGTTTAGGGGTTCCAAGTAATTTTCTAGCAAAAAATTTGTTACATGTAAAATGCCTGAAAAGGCCCGGACTGGATGTGGTTAAATGCAAAGTGCCATTACAGTTTTTTTTTTTTTTTTTTCTTGCAGAACTCTCCATTCAGCCCACACTGAACTCCATCCTCATACCCCCTCATGCACAGTCACAGTTACATCATGGTAAGTGGTGCAGTATTTTAGCTGTAAGAGGAACATACCAGAAAATCATAGGTCGCCTTAATCTTTGAATGTTTCATATTTACCACTTGCACACAGCAGGTTGTCATTGAGAACCAATAAAACCACCAAGCCTTTTATACTACAATGTTAAAAAATGGCATGAGTTTTGCCCTGTGTAGACATATATTAGCGCACACAGCTGAACCAATAATTTTCGCACACCCCTCCACTAAATGCTAGCAGCCATCGATTGTCTACATTTTCCATCTGCAGAAGTCAACATGCACAGACCTAGTGGTTTGGCTTTTTATTTACCACTTTACACAAATCGCTGTACCCCAGCGTTGGTACTTTGACACTAAATACTGTTATGGCAGCAGCTAGCGTTTCTCATTAAGATAAAAGTGATCTCTGTGGTGGATTCGCAGAGATCACTTTTATCAGTGGCGGTAGAGGGGACCCTCTGCTGCTTACCAGAGCCGTCAATAGCGGCAGCGCCCATCACATTTGCTCCCCTCACTCCCTGGATGCCGAGTGAGTGGAAGATGTCCCCCGGCTCAACTCCATAGCATTGGAGGGTGGAAGAGACATCAAACGTCACTTCCACCCAATGCTCTTAAAGGATGTTTACGTTAATTGTAATGGGAATAAGTGACCTAAAATTTTTTTTTTTTAAAAGGACATTGTCAAAATAAATGTAAAAAAATAAAATTAAAGTATCCCGGCAAGCTTGTGCGCAGAAGCCAACGCATACACGAGTAGCACCCGCGTATGAAAACTGTGTTCAAACCACACATGTGAGGTATTGCTGTGATCGTTTAACTACTTACCCACCGCCGTTGTACGTCATGACTTTAACGATAGATATCTCGGTAACGGCAGCAGCATGCTGCCACGACCTCTCGATCCATCTCTTCTGTGGGCGGTCGGTCAAACGATAATAGCGGTCTCCGTGGCGGATTCGCCGCGAGATCGCAGTTATAGGTGGCGGGCGAGGAACCCCCCCCTCCCCGCTGCGTTCCCGCGCCCTCCACCGCTTACCGGAGCCGTCGGTAGCTGCGGAGGCGATCGGGTCCTCTCCCGTGCTCAGTGGGGATGACATTTTAACTTTTTTTTTTTTTTTTTTTTTTTTTTTTTTTTGCATTTAAGCTTAAATATGAGATCTGAGGTATCTTTGACCCCAGATCTCATATTTAAGAGAACCTGTCATGCGTTTTTTTTCTTTTTTTGTAAACATCCCTTGTAATAGGAATAAAAGTGATAAAATAAAAATTTTTTTTTTATTTTAGTGTTAGAAATTGGTAAAATAAATACGAAAACAAAAAAAAATGTTTTAAATCGTCCCGACGAGCTCGTGCGCGGAAGCGAACGCATACGCGAGTAGCACCCGCATATGAAAACGGTGTTCAAACCACACAAGTGAGGTATTCTAGCCCTAGACTTCCTCTGTATCTCAAAAAATGCAACCTGTAGAATTTTTTTAAACGTCGCCTATCGAGATTTTTAAGGGTAAAAGTTTGACGCCACGAGCGGGCGCAATTTTTAAGCGTGACATGTTGGGTATCATTTTACTCGGCGTAACATTATCTTTTACAATATGTAAAAAAATTGGGCCAAATGTATTGTTTGTTTTTTAATTTAAAAAAGTGAATTTTTTCCAAAAAAAAACTGCGCTTGTAAGACCGCTGCGCAAATATGGTGTGACAAAGTATTGCAATGACTGCCATTTTATTCTCTAGGGTGTTAGAAAAAAAAATATATAATGTTTGTGGGTTTTAAGTAATTTTATAGCAAAAAAAAAAATGTTTTAGTCTCCTAAACACAGAGTCTGAAAAACGGGCTCGGGGCTTAAGTGGTTAAGCGCAAGTAATAATTATAGCCCTATAACTCCTAACGTAGACATTTTTAAACATCGCCTATGGACAATTTTAAGGGTAACAGTTTGCCATTCCACGAGTGGGCGTAATTTTGAAGCGTGACACGTTGAGTCATTTTTATTTGGTGTAACATTATCTTTCACTATGTAAAAAAATGTGATTTATTTTTTTTCTAGCAAAAAAATGATTTTGACGTGTGCAGTCTGAAAAAGACCTGGTGGTTAAAAACTTCAGTTTTTTTTTTTTTTTTTTTTTTAAATACCAAAAGGGGAAAACTTTGTTTAATACACTTTAGAAAATATAAGCTAAAACTGGTTTACATCGTTGGTTTCGCTAAATTTTTCCGCTTCCAAGGAACGAACAGCTGCAGTCTTGGGACATGTTGGTTCTGAGAGGTTCCTAGGGGTTTCCAGTTTCAGTGAAAATATAACTTTAAAATCCCAGCCTGATCCAAAATGCAGCCCAGGATCTCAACTAAAATTTTGGGTCCTCCTGTATTGGATTGCCTGTGGGAGTTGCTTGTTCTGCTGGGACTAAACTCTGTTTCGGTATGTTAAAAGGTTTTTCCAAAAGAGACAAATTGTGGGCAAAGAATGACCTCAAATTAATAAAGCCCACCGCATGGGTGGAACATATTAAAACATCAAGAACGAATATTAGTCTGGTATACCACCAGTCATCTTCAACACAAAGGGTTGCCATATAAAGTACATTTGAAATCAAGATTTCTTATAAAGTACTAGATCCAGCATGGGTCGGGAGTATGCAAAGTGCTTTACAAAGAGTGTTATCAAAATAACAAAGTGTAAATTGACGAGGAAGGAAATGTTGAAAAATGGGGAGAGGGGGAGTGAACGGCATAAAGGTGGGGGGGGGTGCAAAGGCAAAATGAGGCTGTCCGAGCACTAACTAAAGCAGGCCATACACTGTCGAATTTCCCCCAAAAATTATTTTCAATTTATTTGGTGATCCGATGATGCCACCATTAATTTTGAAAATTCGGCCAACCAAACCTTCATGCTGCTATAGAAAATAATTTTTGTGGCCGGGAATATTAATTTTATTTTATTTTTTCTCTCTTTGGTAATATTTTCTCGTTCATTTTTCAAAAAATTTCCATCATGTCGGATTCCTCAAATTTGATTGCCGCACAAAAATCGTATGTTACTGCAGCCCACTAACTGTGCGAAAATTCTTTGCTACGATTTTCAAAAGACAATTCTTTTGAAATTCGATCAGTGTATGGCCGGCTTAAGTTAAAAAAAATGTGGTGTACACAGCAATACCTGCCTGACAGGTTTTATAACAGACCCCACTCTGTCCCAAAAAAAGTATTGAGTTCTGCTCTACTTGTCTATGTACGTGCATTAAATTAACCTAAAACAAAGTACACTTCTATTGCTCTGACCAAATCAAACCCCCTTTTCCCTGTCCACAGATGCGTGTTTGCGTTTGGTTTGGGGCTTCAGGTGTGCAGTAACATTCTGGCTGTGCCAGCGCAATACAGTCCGACTTCTATAGGGCCATCTCCCTTCTATATGTCTATGCACAGGTAGTTGGGGACAGTGATGTAAATGGTCACCAGAGGTTGCGGCTGCCAGAATGAGAAGTATGCATCTGTGGAGGGATGAGGGTGATTTGGTCAGGGCCAAAAAAATGATTGCACTTTTAATTTTTTTTTTTTTTTTTCATGCACTCAATCTCTCAGTTTAAATGCTGTTTTCACATTGAGAGCTGCATTACATTGTAGCTGCCTTACCAGTAAGCTGTCTCTTGGCTATACATTTATTCCACTGGAGTTTTGCAGAAAAGGCCTCATGCTCTGTGGATGTGGGCCCCCCCTGAGCTTGAGATCCTGGTGTTTTTTGTACAGGTGAAAGGCACTGGCGCACCCGTCTATCCTTGCTGCCGACAGCCTAGAAAACGGAGGCTGAAAGCTGCTGTGGCATTCATCCCTGGGCGAAATGTTGGCACCACTCAGTGCACCATCCAACTACACAAGCTTTCAGCCTCCCATGCTGCTGGTGGCAGTGCTGTGCCTTTCGCCCACTTTAAAATGCTGTAGTCTCCTGTACCCAGGGCTAAATTCCCAGTGAGAATGAGGCCTAAGATGAATAAAAGATGGACTATTGTGAAGGCAGCTGCTTCATAACTAACCCAGTGAATTGTATTTGTAATATAATTGTGCGGTGATCTCTCTGTCTACAGGGAGGGATCCGACGCATGTACAGAAGGCAGCTGTTTCATAGCCAGGGTCGACTCAGGTAATTGGATTTTCTGGACTTTGTTGTAATGATGTGAAGAGGCTGGAAAGAGAGAACACCTGGATGACTAACAATGTTTTACAAAGTTACTTATTGTGCATTTGGAAAGTTCACTGAATCTGGAAAGCTCTTCAATGGTGTTTCTTATAGACCAAAGGAGAGCAATCCAAAGGTTAGGAACGATTTTACAGGCAGGGAGCAGGTGGAAAGTGAACCAAGTTTTAACATGCAATGCATATTCTACAACTATTAAAGTGTGTGCCTGGGTAAGATAATATGAACATGTGCTGTACATACATGTACATGTTCCCTTAGTTTATGCCTGTAAAAACACTACAAGTACAGAAAATGCCTGTAGATTCTGACTGTAATCAGTGTGGTCCTGATTATCAGAGCCAACCAATGCCTCATGCTCTGAAATGCCAATTGGTGTCAGCCCTGCCTTCTATGCTGGACTACAGATCACCTCCTCCGCTCAATCTCCCTAATGTGGGGGTGGGTCCAGCAGGGGAGAGCTCAGGCTGAGATGGCTACACTGCTTGGGATTTCAGCAGAACTGAGGCAGAGTTTTAGGCTCGCTACATGAAGTTTAAGGGGTTGTAAAGGTAAAACTCTTTATTTTTTCCCTAAATGGCTTGCCTTACCTTGGTGCAGTCGTCCTTCACTTACCTCATCCTTCATTTTGCTTTTAAATGTCCTCATTTCTTCTGAGAAATCCTCACTTCCTGTTCTGTCTGTAACTCCACACAGTAATGGGAGGCTTTCTCCCTGGTGTGGAGAAAGCCTCTTGAGGGGGTGAGCAGGAGGGTCTGGGTGTCCTGACTCTCCTGCTCGCCCCCACAAGAGGCTTTCTCCACACCAGGGAGAAAGCCTCCCATTACTGTGTGGAGTTACAGACAGAAGAACAGGAAGTGAGGATTTCTCAGAAGAAATGAGGACATTTAAAAGCAAAATGGAAGGATGAGGTAAGTGAAAGTGGACTGCACTAAGGTAAACAAAGCTATTGGGAATTTTTTTATTTTATTTATTTATTTTACAAACCCCTTTAAGAGCACATGTGGATTTTTTTTTTTGGGCAGATTAAGGGCTCATTTGCACTAGCGTTTGGTGGGCAGTAAAACCACACAGTTGAGCTGTGTTTTTTTTTTTTTTCGCCTCGCAACTGCTTCCTTGGCTGGAAAAGCAGCGGTTGGGTGTGTACACATGGAACAAGGCATTGTGGATGGGCACGTGTACACCCACGACCAGAATTCCCCCTATTGCTCAAGTGAATGCATGCAAGTTGCAGCACGGCCCCAATGCGCACTATTGCAGAACGGCAGTCTGCTGGTGAGGAGGTGATGAATGCCTCCCGATTGCCTGTCTGAACATGGGAGAAACGCTAGTGTGAACAAGCCCTAACAGTCCATTTCTGTGTTTGCACCTTTTACTGAAGGGACCGAACTCAAATGAGCACATACTGTACTTTATTTTCCCCAGACATGTACTTTAACAGCAGTTCAGACTCCTGGAGGTGCCTGCTATACCTTAAACTGACAATTCTGGTGGGTGGTGGCAGAGGGCAGATCTGGTCTCTCCCACAGTCTCCTGTTTGCTTATCAAGACTGTCCAGCATAGAGATGAGCCAATAGGAAAGTGAGGGAAGGGGGAAGATCTGCCTTTCACACTACCAGAAATGTCAGTTTGCATAAGAGCAATCTGATTTTTAAATGCCTAAAAGTATTTTAATTTTTTTTATTTTTTAATAGGGGAGGCAAGACCTGGATCAGACAGACTCAAAACCAGTGACGTAGCAGAGCTGAACAACTCATGAGGATTACTCTTCCACCTTCACCCCACCCCACCCCCATCTCATCTGTGCTCGTCTCACTTCTCCATCCCAGCTGACGCTTGACACTACCCGTGCGCAAGAGGCATCTGGCATTATGGGGCTGTCCTGTTTTATCTTCACCTCATCACTGACTTTTTTGATCAGCCACGGTTTGATCGTCCACTACTGGGTTTTAACACCCCAATCAGTTTTGTCATTTGGAAGTCAGGGGTTCCTTTTTTTAATTGCACAGAAGCCGATGCCTGAAAAAGCTGTAAAGCGCTGCTTTGGACACCTTCAAAACACAAGTGACCTTTTTGGGCATCTCATCAATGTCGGTCCATTGGCTTGTCATGTGGTGGCTCCTGGCCAACTTTGATCATGTTGTCAAGTGTTCAGTTGTTTCGAAGTGGGCAAAGGAACAATGCATATATTTTCTTTCTTTTTATTTTCCTTTAATTACAATTGTCCTTTGTCCCTTTGGTGTATGTATATCAGTCTCCCCAGTTAATATAAACAGTACTTCTCGAATGTAGAGCTGTAGGCATCGTATGTTCCAGTGACTGTCTGAAGGTCCATTGAAGGCTGCCAAACATGCTAAATACAGAATCTGTCTGCTGTTCAGTCAGTGTAGGCTAACCAAAGCACATGATAAATTAGATTATCTGCCCTAGAATGTTTAGCCTCCCCCCGTACTAATGTACCTTCCTCTGTGGCAGTGGTTCTGGTTTTCTGTCAGTGTCTGTTCCTTAACGGCTTTTAGAACTTTTTTTTTTTTTTTTTTTTTTTTTATCTTGTATGATGCAATTCTTCGCCTTTCCTGGAATTCTGGGCCTCATGCATAAACCCAATAGACCAACAGCCATTTGCAGTCCCTTTGTTACCTGTGCAGTTCAGAATAATCTAGATACAAATCCAAAGTTCCTTTTGACTCTGGACTTTATTTATGTAAGTGCTTAAAGAAAATCTGCTTTGGGCACAATTTTCCCACCGAGTAATCAGTTAGCCTAGGTCTGGCGAAACTTGGCACCCCAGATGTTTTGGAACTACATTCCCCATGATGCTCATGCAGTCTTCAGTGTAGTTAAGGATCATGGGAAATGTTGTTTCAAAACATCTGGGGTGCCGAGGTTCACCATCACTGGCCTAGGTTAACACGTGGTGCAGGAAACGCAGCAATCCCTGCGCTTCGCAATCGCACAGTTTGTGATGCACTGCGGGTGTCAATGCAGAGTTGAAAACACCCCATGCAATCTGGTTGCTTTGCAGCTTCAAAGAAGATGACCACGCCACTTTTTGTGCGCTTTAAGCTCATTCAAAATAAATAAGCTCACATCGTACCGCACTGAATTGCATAGGAATGCGGTGCAGTTCCTGCGCGATTCACATATAGTGTGAGCCGGGCTTAGTCTTGTGTTCCTTCTCTCATAGGGCGGATGGAGACTGGTCAGTGTAGAGCGGCACAGACTGTGGATGTTCTTTCAGACATTTACTGTAAATGGGGGGGCCCCGGATTATGCTTTTAGTATTTTGTAGTCTTGGCAATGTGTGCCGTGTACAGTAGGACATGGCCATGTGATCATAACTCCTAATCTGTGTGGGGTTCTTGTGCATTTTCTGGCAGGTCCGTTTTAATCACGCTTTTGATTCTTAGTGCTAACTCGCTCTACATCCTTGTACAGAAGTTTTGAAAAAGTTCCCCCTTTGACTCTACCAGTTTAAGTTCTGATCTGTGAACCGATTTGGGGATGTCGGTAACAATACATTGACAGCCACATTGGTTCGCAGAAGGCAGCTGGAATCGTGCTGGTTCCTGCATCTCACTGGTCTAAACCTAGGCTCAGTCTCAAATTTGAGCATCATCTTTCTGTAGTGGAGTATTTGAGCTGCTTTTGATTTTTGTCCCTGCAATGTGATCTTTCAATTTCTCATCCTCCATTATAGGAGGCAAATTGTGAAGCAGGTAGCAAGGATAACTGTGTGAAAATGCTTCTTACTGAGCCTGGCCCTCGATTTATTGAGCCCCTGGAAGGACTTTTACCCAAACGGGTTTCTTTTTTAGGCCTAGGTTTCTAGAATGAATGGAAGCTGCCTTTGCGTAATTTTTTTTCCTGGACCTTTTGTCCTTCCATACCTGACTCGAAACGAGCGTGTGCATTAGGGGTAAAAAGCTTCTGGGATGCACATGCTTCTTCCTGGTCAGAAGTTCATGCCCATCAAGTAACTTTTTGGCGAAGATGGCTCCCTTTTTAAAAAAAAGTCTTTGGTCATGCAGGGAAGCCACCTAACTTCCCCCACCCTAGCAGCATATACTGTATTTATTGGCGTATAACACTCACTTTTTTTTTTTTTTACCCTGAAAATAGAGGGTATTGTACCTGCGTGTTATATGCAGGGGGCTGTGGCAGTTTTTTTCCTAAAACTTCCCTCTTAAAGTTGGGGTACGTGTAATACGCCTGTGCGTGTTATACGCCGATTAAATACGGTATTTTCCTTTCTAAACTTTTTTTTCTGCTGGGACCAGGGTAAAGTCCTATGTAAGCTCTAAACAGACTTGCCAGAACTTAGAGCGCTGGACTCCCTTTCCATGTGCAGTTGTAAGGCACCATTATAAAACCAAGGTATGGGCAAACGTATGACCTTTCTGTCGTCTAAATATTTCACTTGGCTCCAAATGGCTAAATAGAGCGAAGGAAAGTATATTCTGCTAGGGAGCAGTACACACAAGCCTCACTCGGCTGTGTTTGGTGAGCATTCTCTGACCTAATCCTAGTGCCAATATCAAGCGATCAAAGCTTGTTGCGGTTTTGTCAAGTGCCCGCTTATGTTTTTGTATGCCTGGAAGGGAGCAGGTGGGTCTCGGAGAGCTTGTGTGCCCGTGGTTGATCTGTGCAAAAGTTTGTCCGGAGGTGTCGCTTGTACACATTTGGCGGCGTTGATGACTCTTTTTTTTTGCCCTGCATGAGGAACTTCTATTGAAGATCATCTTTAACATTTGTGTGTAGCTGTGGGTCTCCATTTCATTTGTAGATCAGTCCATAGCTCTCTACCTCTACATGGTCCACCTCAAGACCAAGAACATCCTATTTGAGCATATCTTCTAATAGTCGGTCACATTTTCATGGCCTTGTTTATTAATGTTAGACATTTCATTGCTTATCCAAGCAACCTAACCTCTTCTAATGAACCAAACAAGCTGCTTGGATAAGTAGCAAATTCTCTAACATTAGAGCCAGTCTGACCGATTGTGACAACTTCTAGCTTTACCATGACCTGGGTAAATGAGCCTTGGGGCGCCTCACACAGACGTTACAATCTGGTCCGCCTGTCAGTTTTTGTTTTTTGGGCAGACCCGATCTGAACCTCCATTCTTCTCTATGGAACGGCGGCTGTAAACGGATACATCTCCGTTTACACCCACCTACATTCAATCCGATCTGCCAAAAAGAGACAGGTGGAGATGTTCCTTTTCCATTCAACAGATTGGATGGCATTTGGTTGTAAGCGAACAGGTGGTCCGTTTACATCCGGCCGCCCATAGAGAAGAGCGGTCTGTCAGTGTCTGCTCTGCATGAGCGGACACTGACCTGTCATCTGTATGGTCAGTGGGTATCGGCAGAGAGCGCTCCCCTGCTGATCAAGTGGGTCACAGCCGCAGTCCACTCTGTGCAAGGAGCCTAAAATCTGTCCATGTGGAGTTCCTACATAATAATTACCTATTTCACGACCTAGTCTGATGTTTGGATCAGCTTCTAGCACTATGGCTGCAGTCTTCACCTAGTAATCCATGTCATTCTTCACTGAAGTTTTCATTCACCGGTGGCTGTATCTATGCAAAAAAAAAGTGTTCAGTATGTGCTGCCAGCTTGCAACTAAAAATTTTAACTCTTTATTGAGCGAAAATACAAGTGGCTGTTCTTGCACACAGGCAGGAAGGCATTGTTAAGCATCTGCCTCAATCTTTGCAGCTGAAAGGACAGATATTGTCTTAAGCTTTCTGCATAGAGGCAGCCATTGGTGAAACTTGACTGTTTTTTTATTTGTAAAATAAATTTGTAGTGGTGGTCTACCATTGTTGGATTCTACAAAGACTAGTTACCTGGAATCAGTACTAAACAAATGAGTCCTGTTCTAATCTGCATTCTTTAGCTCCGCAATTGTGTAAAGGAGCCACACAATCAATTTTTTTTACTTATTCGGTGGAGGTCATTCATATGTTCTCGACAGCTTTTCCGTTTTTATTGGCTCCTATTTGCAATATGTGGGTTAATACTGAGCTTAAAGTAGAAGTCCAGCCTGAGCTTGTTTGGCTGGGCTTCTCCTCTGGGTCACAGGAGTGCAATTTGTTTTGCACGCCTGTGAACTGTTTTCAGCAAAGAGCGGGCTTCAGTCCGCTCTGTCACGGGAATCGGTCCAGGCAGGTGCCTGGACTGATGCCCGTCTTAGCCTCTTGGCGATCTACTGAGAGCCTGAGACGGCTGCTCCCTGCCCCCATCGGCAACTCAGCATTTCAGTGAGCCTAAGGGGGCCAGAGCTGCTGATTGACGGTCAGCAGCTCTCTGCTCAGAGCTGTGAGAACCGAGCCATTAGTGGTGTTCATTCGGTTCTTGGCGCAGATGCGGCATCGGACCGATGCTGCATCCTCCTGGGCAAGTATGAAACTGCAAAAAATATACCTTTATTTAACTTGCGGAATCCTTGCCCTCTATCGTCGTGTACTTTAATTGGTGCATAACAAAAAGTGCAATGCCATCCTCTAGAAACCTATCAGATTCCAGGTTTTAGGTTGGGAAATAAGTAGAAGGGATTTATATAGCAGCCTGGTAGTTTTATTTTATTACACAAGGTGTAAAGCCATTTTAGAATTTTAGGGGTTTTTATTATGTTTTGGGTTACTTTTACTTGGGATACAAGTGAAGCAGTGAGAAGCCCTTTAGCCTAGGTTCACACTGATGCGATGCGGGAACAGCGCTGAACTCGCAGGAACTGGATCACATAGATGAGAACACCCATGCGGTCCGGTTCTAGTGTGGGGGGGGAACAATCCCTGTACTTTTTTCTGTGCAAATCTGATGTGAGTTCACGTGCATCTCGGACATCGCATGTGAGCCGCACTGCCACTGCGAATCGCATTAAATGTCTGATTGCACTGGTGTGAACCTAGGCTAAATGTCTTAAGCTCTGGAGTCACTGCAGCACTTGTTTTACTATATAGGCTACGTCTGTGCTGAGCACTGGGTTTTTAAACTCTTGGAGGAAATTGTCCAGAAAACTACACCTGTTGGCTAGCTTTGGGACTGCATCTTGCTTCTCAGTTTTAAGGGTGGATGTATTGGAGGCCTGAAAGCTTTTGATACTAAAGAAGCCTTTCCCTCCCCCATCCGCTTACCTGATGCTAGTCTAGCCAGCAGACTGCTGGGATCCTCCTCTCTGCAGGTGCCACTAGCACCCCTTTTACTGAAAAGAACTAGTATAGTGACTCTCTGAATATGCATGTCCTGCATCCCAGGAGGCATTGGGGGCACCCATGTCATTTGCTTAGGCCGGTGATGGTGAACCTTGTCACCCCAGATGTGTTAAAGCTGCATTTCCCATGCTGCTTATGAACTCTGTAGTGTAGGTGAGCATCATGGGAAATTTTGTTTCAAAACATCTGGGGTGCCAAGGTTCCCCATGACTGGCTTAGGCTAATGATGGAGGGTGGACTAAGACCTTTGTTTAAAAAAAACAGGCTTATGTCTGTACTGCGGAGGGGAAATGGGATGAAGAGCAGTGTGCTATGGAAGGCTGAAGATCTGCTTTGAGTATCTGAGGAAGAACAGTCTGTGATGCCCATCTGACTGCTCTGCAGAGTGCATGAGCATCATGGGATATGTAGTTCCAATACATCTGGGGTGCCAAGGTTTGCCATCACTGGTATAGGGCATCTTAAAGGGGGTTGTAAACAATAACAAACATGTTATGTTATACTTGCCTCCACTGTGCAGCTCAATTGGCACACAGTGGCCCCGATCCATGTCTTCTGGGGGTCCCTCGGCAGCTGTCTCTGGTCCTTCCCACAATAACTACACACCATGTGAGAGCTGACATTGTGTGTAGTCCTTGCAGGTGCGCTCCCGTGATACAGCGAGCGGCCATAGCCGCTCGCTGTATCCCTCAGCCCCACCCCTCGGTGCGCCGCGTCACTGGATGTGATTGACGGCAGCGCCAGCCAATGGCTGCGCTGCTATCAATCCATCCGCTCTAGCCAATCAGCGGCTAGGCTGAGGGGCGAAGATCTCAAGACAGAGCGTGGGACTTTCGAGGGGTCAGGTAAGTATAACGGGGGGCCGGTATACTCTGAATTTTTTCACCTTAATGCATAGAATGCATTAAGGTGAAAAACATTTTCCTTTACAACTCCTTAAGACACTTGTTTCCTGCCAAAGGACTTATGAATATCTGTGAAAAGAGATTATCAATGGTCATCGTGATTTTTTTTTTTTTTTTAATTCCCTTGTTCTAGGCCTTATTGGAGTGTAAGGTGAGGTGGAGGGGGGTGTTGGGTTCTCCTTGGAATGGGGCACCACAGGCCAAGATGCTTTCATAAATGGAGACCTTTGGTCCTTGACCATTGTCAAGTCAAAAAACGAGCAATGGATTCAAGTCCTAGATAATCGATCCAGACTATTTAAATGTACTTGGGAGTGTTTCAGATCTATATACCAGCAAAACAAGTGAATTTAGATTTCTACATTCCTTATACTCCCAAGACGGGGTCTCTTTATGAATACAAAACTGCTTTTGCTTCATGTGGAATCTTTTTTTTTTTTCTTTTTTTTATTCTACCACATTGCACTGGGTGAATAAAAGTGATAATATAGGCACCAAGCTTTTGCTTCACTTTAAGAAGGCCCCTCCCAGCAGCGGTCGGTACTCTTCTTGGTACCCCATACGCTGCGCTCACCGTGATATTTCTGTAATGCTTCTGATTAGTGGTTTTGCCATTCTCCAGCTGACAGTCATGAAAGCAGCTTGCTAGTGGTGCTTTGCAACCCATTGGATTCCAGTGTGTGAAAAAGGAGCGGTGATTGTAGTTAAACTCTATAGATTGTTGGTGTTTGCACTGCCATACTGTACAAGCCTCAGAGTAGCTGTCCTGATCTATACACTATAGATAAGGGACCTTTTTGTGTTGCATTTATAGTGGAGCCATCCATGTGCTGGACTGAACTGATCCGTGTTGCATTAGGCACCAATACATCAGTGGTGTCATGAAGCCTTGAGGCTGATCTGCATTCTAGAGTTTCTCCACTTGCATGCAAGTTTTGTTTTGCTTCTCAGCCAAGGTGTCTCTTGAAAACGGTTCAATGTAGCAACAGTTTCATGGTGCTCGGAGCAGCTCTCCTGCAAGATGGTGCCTGTTGGATACAGGCGAATCTCAGGAGTTTTGTCAAACGACATGTTTTCCAGGAACCTTTTTGGTTGCAAGCAAGGGATCTGCATTAAGGTGGAGAAAACCCGTTGATCAATATCGCCTTTTAAAATCAATGAATTCGACACTTCCATGTTTTTTAAAGCCTTTTATTGGTGACCTGTAGCTGTTCCATAAAACTGGATAATCCAGGTATGTTTTCCTCGGCTTATCTGCTTGTCCTGGCAGCCAAAAAAAAAATTGATCCATTTTACCTGCCACCAACATCCCCATATTTTTAAATCTAGTTTATTTGTTGGTCAAATTTTGGAATAGTTTCCCTGCCTTTTTTTTTCTTTGTAAATATATATATTTTCCTCATACTACAAATTCTTGTATCTGAGAATATGTAGCAATTGATTTTTGTAAATATGTTCATTTTGTTTTATTTTTCTTAATGAAAATGTTGAGTCAACTTTGATTTATACCCTTCTGATCTCCCACCTTACCCCCTTTTAACCATTTTTATTTTTTTTCCCCCCCTCAGTCCCTTCCCTTTTTATTCCTGTTTTAGAATTGAGACGTGAATACTGTATTGTTGTAGAAGCAAAACAAAAAGCCAGAATATAGTTTGGTAGAAGCCCCAGCCTCTGTCCTCTTGTGGGCTGCTGTGGCTTCTGGAAGTGTACAGCAATCTTCAATAAATTATTGGCATGAAGACTTTCCGATTCTTTTGTTATTCCTGCATGTGTGTCGGGGCTCCTTCTCATAATGCATGTATGGTATTGTGGATGTGAAAAATCAAATCGATTTGCAATCTGAAGAACTCGGGGGGGGGGGGGGGGGGGGGGGGCGCCCTTGCTGCTTGAACTCGGGGGGGCTGCCCTTGCTGCTTGAACTCGGGGGGGGCGCGCACAGCAAATTTGGATGCTCCTCAACATTTTTGTGTTTCCAGTAAATGGTATGGGCAATGTTTTGCATACAAAGACACATTTGACAATTCTGAGCTTCTAACCTTGTGGCAAGTTTGGGGATGACACATTTTTGTTCCAAAATGACTATGCCCTGGTGCACGAAGCCAGCTACATAAAGGCCCTTTTCACATGGACCAAAGACATTTTTTCTCAGTGGGGGGGATCTGTCTGCTAAGCCAAGCGGGCTGATGGCTGGTCCGTGTCTGCTCCACTTATGCAGACTGCACACACAGTCTGCTCTGCTCTGTGGGCAGTTGGATGGAAATAGGCTGTCTATCTGCTTGCATCCAACTGCCCTATGATCCATACAAAAGAACAGATCACATTCTGTTTTATTTTTGCCGGATCAGATTGGAGGTAGGCGTGTGTAAACTGACTAAAGTCCACTTGCATCTGCTGCTCCATAGAAGAAAATGGAAAAACACAGGCACACCCAGTCAGACCCCTAGTTTTGAAAGGGGCCAAAGACATGGTTAGAGGTGTGGAGGAACTAGAGTGGACTGCAGAGCCCTGACTTCAACACTGTTTAACACATTTGGGGATAATTGTGGGCCAAGTTTTCTCATCCAACATCGGTGACCTTGCAAGAGTTCATTGAGGAAGTTTGTACCCGTTCTTCCAAGACGCTCCAAAATCGTGTGGAAGACTTTTCCAGAAGAGTTGAAAAGAGGGTGACAATGACTGCCTATTGATGTCCATGATTTTGGAATGGGAAATCCAAGAAGCTGTTAATGTGCGATTTACAAGCGAAGAAAGATTCATTTGACAATGTTTGACCAGAGTACCACTGAATGCATAGCCTAAATGCCAGTTATTTTCAACAGTGCCGGTCTCTGAGGAGAAAGGCATTAAAACAGACCTCCTTGTATGATTATATTGGGTGTTAAGATGTGCATGGAAATAGGACTGTTCTGGAGCATGGAACTACTAGTAGGCAATGGCAGCTCCCCTGATTTGTATTCTGGAGGGTCTTTTTTTTGTTAACTGTAAATTACTGCACTTTCCTTAGGAAGTTGGCATGAGATTTGAAAGCTACTGTGGGTTACATATTTGTTGGCACAACAGACTGAATTAAAAAAAAATAACGCTGTACTAATAAGTTATGTTGGTGTAAATTTTTCCCTGCTGTGCTATTCTATTTTCCCCACCCCGCTGCCAGAACACGCTAATCTACCATTGGCTGCTAGCGCAGAGAGGATGCTAATGTTCTAGCTTTCCTATTTGACAGAAGTCTGTTGCATCAGTTGGACAGGCTGCTGTACACTCTGGCCAGTTTCTGTTGAACTGGGCTAATATTCAGCCCGTGTACCAGCCTTAATCTATTCACATCTATGCACATGTAGCACATACAGTGGCTATAAACTCTACACACCGTGTTAAAATGTCAGGTTTCTGTAATGTAAAAAAATGAGACCAATCATTTTCAGAACTTTTTCCACCTTTTTAATGTGACCCTATCAACTTTAAAAAAAAAAAAAAAACTAAAAAATATGGTTGCATCAGAGCCAGTTCATACATGGGCAACATTACTTTTAGCGTAACTTTACAAGGCAACTTAGACACGACTTGAGCATGGGTTCACTCTCCAAGGGCAGCATACCAGGCCCTTAGGTCAGGTATGGATTTCAAGGGGAATCCCCCACACCGAAAAATGGTGTGGGGGGTTTCCCCCAAAAATCCATACCATACGCTTATCTGAGCATGTAGCCCATTAAGGGGGTGGGGACAAGCGAGTGGCCCCTCCTGAACTGTACCAAGCCGCATTCCCTCAACATGGGGGGGTGCGCACTGTGGCCCCCACCCACAAAGCACCTTGTCCCCATGTTGATGGGGACCAGTGCCTCTTCCTGACAACCCTGGGTGATTGGTTGTCGGGGTCTGTGCGGGGGGTTAATCAGAATCTGGGATACAATAGACAGTTTAAAGTAATTTATTAGTTGATGTCAGGGGTCTATTTATGACTTCTCCGCTCTCGAATTCTTCCCCCCCGGGCACTGCTGTCTTCTTCCACCTGCTCTTCTTTGATGTTGATGCAACGCTTTCTTCTGCTGTAATGCTAGGTGCGCAATGATTAATAGAGGCCTCTTATGATGTCACAGTCCCATCCTGTTCCAGGTGGTGATATAAGGGGTGGGGGTCACAAGTGATATCACCTGGTGACCACGTGCCATGCCTATATCAATCATTGCGCACCTGGCATTACAGCTGGAGGAAGCGTTGAGTCAACATCAAAGAAGAGGGAAGAAGACGACGACGCAGAAGACCGGCCTGCCGCTAGTAAAAGAGCTGGAAGAAGTTAGCGGTGCCCTACAGAAGTGGAGAAGACCAGGCCACTGCTAGTAAAAGAGCTGGAAGAAGATAGCGGAGGAGCCCGGCAGAAAGAACCAGAGAGCAGAGAAGTCGGAAGATGACCCCCAGAGCTGATTAATAAATGTATTAAAAAAAAAAAAAAAAACTTTATTTTTTTTCTTGATACTTTTTCCTCCCAGGTGAATGGGTAGGGGTATGACGTACCCTATACTCATTCACATAGGGTGGGGGGGGCTAGGATCAGGGGGCTCTCTGATTCTGATAAGCCCCCCCTGCCACCGCTCACAACCAACAGTCGAGAAGAGGCCCTTTTCTCCGTCAACATGGGGGATAAGGTGCCTTGAGGTGAGGTGGGGGGGGGTGGGGGTGGCAGGGCGCCCTCCCTGCCCCAAAGCACCTTGAGGGCATGCGGTCTGGTATGGTACAGAGGGTGTGTGTGTGTGTGTGTGTGTTTGTGTTTTTTTTTGTTTGTTTTTCTAGTCCCCACCCCCCTTTCCTCTTTCCTGACTGGCCAGGCTGCGTGCTTGGATAAGGGTCTGGTATAAATTTGGGGGGGGGGGGGGAGAATCTCTTCCCGTTTTTTTTTTTTTTTGTTGGCATAGGGGGTTCCCCCTTGAAATTCATACCAGACCTAAGGGCCTGGTAAGGGAAACCCAATGCTGTTTTTTTTTTTTATTTAAAATTTGGTGTGTAGTTCCCCCGCATGATGCATACCAAGCTCTATGGGAGTGAGGGGTTTGCCTTACAGCCGCTTCCCACTTTTCTTTGTAAAAACACTCCAAATTTGTCAGATTGCAAGGGCATCTCCTGTGCATGGCCCTTTTCAGATCATCCCACAGATTTTTAATCTGATTCAGGTCTGGGCTCTGGCTGAACCATTCCAAAACTTTAATCTTCTGGTGAAGCCATTTCTTTATTTGTCCCCACTCACCAGATCCCGCAGTCCCTGCAGGGGCACACGGCATATACCGGTAAGTTTAAATCCACACCAGTCTCGGGACCTCCTTGCCACCACTCACTGGGACAATGTCGTCTGATGAAACGCTTAAGGTAGAGCCATGCACAATACGTCACTTCCACCTTTAGAGCAGCTGGAGCGCACGCCATGATCCCCAGTGCCTGCTCGTTCGTTTATTGCCTTGTCTCGTGCTGCTTTCCAGCAATAGATGAAAATTTGGTGTTATGTTTTTAACTTTTTATTAAATATTATATAATTTTTACTACACCATGGGAGCCTATTTTTTTCTTCTTTGAGGAATATCAACGTGCCCCTTCCTTTGCCATTCATTTTTTTGACTTGGATATTAACATCCTGGAATCCCAGTGAGTGGTGGTAATGAGGTCCTGAGCCTGGAGTGAAATTTAAGCTTATATGCTGTTTGCCCCTGCATGGGCTGCAGGATCTGGTGAGTGGGGACACATGAGGGGGAGCACCTGTTTACCTTTACCAGCATGGAGTACCAGTCACTTCCTGAACTGTTGAAAGAACTTTGAAAGAGCTTAGGCTAGCCTATATCATACTCACCCACTCTTGACTTAGTGTTATCGGCCTTCATTTAGAGTCGGTTCACACACATGCGGCACGACTCCGGGGGCGGCTTGCAAGTCGTCCTGAGGACGACTCCAGGGGCGATTTGCAAGACGACTTTCACCCCTCGTATTCCAGGACAGCCCTGAGGTATATGGCTCCTCCCTCCGGGACAGGAAACACATTCACCCAAATTATAAAATGAGGTCCTCCAGGCCTTCTCAGTTTTTGTGTTTCCTGCCGGACGGGAAGGAGCACATTTGGGAACGTTGCTACTTTTTTTTTATTTTTTTCCCCAGTTTCTCCCTTGGTGGGAGTAAGAGCTGAACCTACCTCCTACAGCACGCCTCTGGCCCGGGGGTAGAGAGTGTCGCTGATGGCCACCGCTGCCTTGGCTCAGCGAGAGTGGGACCCCTGGTTGACGGCAGTGTGTTCATGCCTCAGCTCCGGAAGCAGCGGTGAAAGGCGAGAGACGCCATAGGCCGCGTTGTGGATACAGCACTTCCGGGTTCAACGCTGGAGGGGCGGAGCCACTGCGTTCCAAGGAAGGGAAGTGAGATCCCGGGCGGAAGCGCGTCATCAGGGGGCGCCGGAAACATCGTTCCCATGTTTCAAAAAGGCGCGGCAGTGGCCTATGTAGGAGCCGGAGCCTAGCGGTGTATCTCGGAGTGCTGAGGACAAAAGCACCAGAACCATGGAAGCTGCAGCGGCACATCCAGACCCTGGTTCGGTTGGCACCGGTCCCTCCCAAGTAAGCTTGGTGAGAGCACATGGTTTACTCTGGGGGGGGGGGGAGATTGGTCTACTTGGCCAAAAATACCCCCCTTGGGTGGCGAACCTTATTGGTGGTGGGTACGGCACTTCTAGGAGCTAGGCACAGTGGTGTTCAGGCATAGGCTGTTTGGTAACTGAGTTTTTGCTTTCTGGTTTGTGTTTATTTCAGATTAAAACTCTACAGCCGCCTATAAGAAAGTGTGCCGTCTGTGGGACAAAGCTAGGTTCCAGTTGGGACAAGCCGTTATGCCCAGAATGTGTTAGCAGTCTGATAAAAGATGACTCAGTTACTGCTTGCCGTCAGTTATTATCCTCTGTTAAGGAGGAAATGGCGTCCACATTCCAGTCTTTTAAAGGACTGATAGACAGGATGCAGGGTCCCGCCTCGTCCCTACCTAGAGCATCTAGTATGCCTGCCCTGTCCCAGACTCAAGAGGAGGAGTACAGGGAACAGACTCCTAGGTCTATTGCTTCCTCTCAGGCAGGATCAGCATCAGATTCTGAGGCAGAAGATGATTCCTTCAGGGCTTCTAGGTACAAATTGTCCTTGGAAGATGTAGGAGACCTACTAAAGGCTATTTATGATACCTTGGAGATCCGTGAGGAACAGGTTCAGCTCTCCAAGCACGACCTCATGTACCAGGGGTCTAGTGCAAATAGATTCAGAGTTTTTCCTGTTCACAAATCCCTGATTGACACAATTCTGCGGGAGTGGGAACAAGCTGAAAAAAAGACCATTCTTTTCAGGCTCCCTTAAACGGAGATTCCCCTTTGATTCAGATGGGTCTCAGCCATGGAACAAGGTTCCAAAATTAGATGCCCCTTTGGCCAGGATATCAGATCTGGCCTTTGATGATTTGGGGGCCTTGAAGGACCCGATGGATAAGAGAGGGGACTTGTTGTTGAAGAGAGCTTGGGATGCCTCTTCAATAAGTCTGAAGCCCGCACTAGCAGCAACTTGTGTAGCTAGAAATCTAGAATGTTGGCTTACTCAGTTGCAAACCCACATTCAGGCGGGTACATCTAGACAGGAAATATTAAAATCTTTTCCTCTTCTTTTTAAAGCGGTAGGCTTTCTGGCTGATGCCTCTGAAGAATCAGTTAAGTTGGCAGCCAGATCAGCAGCCTTGGTAAACGCAGCCCGAAGATCAGAGTGGCTGAAAACTTGGACAGGTGATGCCGCCTCCAAGTTAAAACTATGTGGGTTATCCTTTTCAGGTGACCACCTTTTTGGGTCAGGCCTACAGGAAGCGCTAGAAAGGACTCAGGACAGAAAAAAGGCTTTTCCTGAGAGAAAGAAAAAAGCGGAGGGAAAACGTTTTTTTCGAGGTTTTAAACAAAACCTACAAAAGGAAGGCCAACCAAAGAAACACTGGGCAGGCCATAAGGGTAGGGGGAGAGGAGGAATATTGTTTAATCCTCCTCAAACCACCCCCAAGCCACAGTGACTCTTGCGTCCCGGTGGGAGGAAGATTGGGGCAGTTTCTCCCACAGTGGACCATGGCAACTTCAAGTCCGTTCATTTTAAACATAATCAGGAACGGATACAAGTTGGAGTTCACAACGACACCCCCTTCAAGTTTTCTGATTACCCAGCCTCCGAGGGACAGAGAGAAGGCATAGGCCTTGGGCCTATCTCTAGGGGAATTAGTAGACCAAAGAGTTCTAATTCAAGTCCCACAAAAGGAACAGGGTCTAGGGACGTATTCCCATGTATTCGTAGTAAAAAAGCCATCGGGAAAATTCAGAATGATCCTGAATCTTCGTCCCCTGAACAAATTTGTAAAGTACAAAAAGTTCAAGATGGAGTCAATTTTCACAGTGGCAAGGTCTCTGTTTCCAGGGTGCTACATGGCCACCCTGGACCTCAGGGATGCCTACTTACACGTCCCAATTCATTTGGACTTCCAAAAGTTCCTCAGGGTGGCGGTGAAAGTGAACTCGGAGATCAAACATTTCCAGTTCCAAGCCCTTCCCTTTGGTCTGTCTTCGTCGCCAAGAATTTTTACGAAGGTCCTGGCAGAGGCTCTAGCACCGCTGAGAAACAAGGCGATAATTGTAATCCCTTATCTGGACGATCTCCTGTTCGTGGCAGGATCAGCCCAACAGCTGGAAAAGGATTTGCAGGAAGCTCAGAACTTTCTCGCCTCTCTCGGGTGGATAGTCAACCGAGACAAGTCGCAATTGACCCCATCCCAGGAGGTTCTGTACCTAGGTTACAGGATATCTTCTGTAGAGAAAAAAAATTATCTCCCAGAAGAAAAAATGGTAAAGGTAGAACAGGCAGCTGCCCAGTTACAGTCCAACCGAGAGGCTTCGGTCAGACAAATTATGAGGGACCTGGGGTTTATGACTGCATGTTTTCCAGCGGTACCCTGGGCGAGGTTCCATCAACGTCCGTTGCAGCAACTAATGCTTCGGTTTTGGAGTGGCCAAAGTCAAGACCTGGAGGTCCAGATTCCAATCTCGTCCCGAATCAAAAGGACTCTATGGTGGTGGCGAACGCGTCACAATCTAGACAAAGGTCTAACCTGGACCCTGCCGGTAGAAACAGTAGTAACTACAGATGCCAGTGCCTGGGGGTGGGGAGCCCACCTGGGGGAGGCAGTGGCCCAGGGAACATGGTCTCCAAGAGAGGCAGAACGTTCCTCAAACCAGAGAGAGCTCCTGGCAGTCCTGAAAACAATCGAGGTGTTCCAAACAAGCCTGAAAAGGCGACATCTGCAGGTTCGCACAGACAATGCAACAACTGTGGCATAGGTGAACAAGCAGGGAGGGACGAAAAGTCCTGCTCTTCAGGCTATAGCCAACGAAATTTTTTCTTGGGCAGAAACAAACCTGGCTTCACTAACAGCGGTCCACCTAAAAGGCACCCAGAACTCTCTAGCGGATTATCTGAGCCGTCAACAGGTGAGTCAGGACGAGTGGGCACTACATGAGGAGGTTTTCGCTCAAATAGTGCAGAAATGGGGTCAACCGGAGGTGGACCTTTTCGCCTCCAAAAAGAACAGGAAGCTAATCCAGTTTTTCTCGATCCATCCAGGAGACAGGGCTACAGGGATAGATGCTTTTTCCAGAACATGGAAGTTCAACAGCTGCTACGCCTTCCTTCCAATAAGGATGATCGCAGCAGTCCTTCAGAAATTTCGGTCGGAACGAACGGATCTAATTTTGGTTGCTCCTTTTTGGCCGAAAAGACCCTGGTTTGCCATTCTGAAAAATCTGGCCATTCTCTCCCCATTTAGTCTTCCCAGCAGGAGGGATCTAATATCGCAGGGTCCCATTCTTCATCCGCAGGTAGACAGACTAAACCTAACTGCGTGGTATCTGAGGAACAGTTGCTGAGAACACAGGGCTTCTCAGAGAAAGTAATCAAAACCCTGATACAATGCAGAAAGCCGGTTACTAGAACAATTTATGCCAAATTCTGGAAAAGATTTTGTTCCTGGTTAGAAGAGCAGGGAATCGATCAACCAGGGGTCCCTGCCATTTTAGATTTTCTGCAGGCAGGGGTAGATATGGGTTTATCCCCAAGTACCCTAAAAGTGCAGGTTGCGGCCCTTAGTGTCTTTCTTCAATGTTCCCTTCAGCAGAATTATTTTATTAAGAACTTTTTCAAAGCCTTGTCTAGATCTAGGCCGGTGAATATCTCACCCTGTCCTCCTTGGGATCTCTCCTTGGTACTTAAAGCATTGTCAGCTAGTCCATTTGAGCCTCTGGAGCAATCTATCTTAAAATGGATAACCCTTAAGACAGTTCTGTTGGTAGCAGTCACTTCCGCCAGGCGGGTAAGTGACCTTCAGGCGCTTTCTATCAGAGAGCCATTTTTGTTAATTTATGAGGATAGAGTTGTGTTGAAAACAGACCCCAGTTTTCTCCCCAAGGTGGCGTCCGCATTTCACAGGACACAGGACATTGTCCTTCCGACTTTTTTGTCTCCCTCGAGTGCAGAGGGGACATCTCTAGATGTGATGAGATGTATTTTAATTTATTTAGAGGTAACCAAGGAACTCAGAAAGTCTGATTCTCTTTTTGTTAATTTTTCGGGGAGTAGGAAGGGGCAAAAAGCATCTAAGGCTTCCATTGCCAGGTGGATCAGGTTAGCGATAGCTAAAGCTTATGAGTTAGAGGGTAAGCAAGCCCCATTTGTCAAAGCACACTCTACTAGAGCGGTTTCGAGTTCCTGGGCGGAAAAGGCCGGAGCCTCTCCGGAAGAAATTTGTAAGGCGGCAACATGGTCAAACTATACGACCTTCGCCAAGCACTATCGCCTGGACTTAATGTCTGAGAAGGATCAGTCATTTGGCCGAAGGGTCCTCCAGGCGGCTACCCCACCCTGACAAGTAAGTTTCTTGTTTATCATCTCAGGGCTGTCCTGGAAGACGAGGGGGGAAAACCGTAGTTAGGCTTACCGGTAACTCTCTTTCCAGGAGTCTTCCAGGACAGCCCGGTTTCCCACCCGGAGTTTATAGTTTGTAAACAGGAGTTGGATATGTGTACTGACGATGTGTTAGTATGTTATGTTTTTCAGAGCCTTCAGGAATTCTTGGATGAACTGAGGAGAAGGCCTGGAGGACCTCCTTTTATAATTTGGGTGAATGTGTTTCCTGTCCCGGAGGGAGGAGCCATATATCTCAGGGCTGTCCTGGAAGACTCCTGGAAAGAGAGTTACCGGTAAGCCTAACTCCGGTTTTTGTATAGAAGTCAATGCAACTCGCCCCCGAAGTCGTACAGGGAGTACATTTCTAAGTCGGAGCGACGCATTAGAACGCTCCCATTGCATTACATGGGAAGCGACCCATCAGGCGGCTGCGTTGCCTGTGTGTGAACCGACTCTTACCCGTTTACCATCCCTGGTCACACAGGATAGGTTTAGGCTGAGCCTGCTGTGTGATCCCTTCTCTTTATTACCCCTTGGTCAACCAAGGGTAGGTAGCGCCATTACCCCCACCTATCTTTGTAAAATGTGTCTTGTTGGTACAAACATGCATGCTCTGTACCAGCGATAACCATAGCACAACAGTAGCAGAAGTAGCCCAAAGGATGGCGCTAAAAAGCTGAAAAACCATGTTGTTTTGTGTATGGTGGCTTAAAAAGTTCTGCCGTCTGTATGCAGAACAAGTTCACAGCCAACGCCCTTTGGACAAAATTCCACAGATTTGTCCGATAGAAATGCGATCGTGTGTATGAAGCTTTAGCTGTCAATCCACCCAGCTCGAGGTTTGTGGCTTTGATTGAGTTTTAGAAATCAGCCTCTTGTTGTCTTATTACTGCTGAGTGACTCCAGGTGCCAAAATAGCTGCATTTACTTTGCATAATCAACAGGTAAATTATGCAATTAGTCATGTTTTTTTTTTATTCCTGCCACGTGCCAAGGTGCTGCATTTCTGTCCCACACATTCCATTAAATGACTGTGTTGGAACGCTGCCAGACACACACACCATCGTTGTTGATCCAGTTCATTAATTGCTGAGAGTTTATGCTCTGTGACCTTGAATTTGTTCCATTTAGAAAGTCATTAGCTTGTCTCTACAAGACCATCTCGTTACACAATGCAGTTCCAATCCTAAGGCTGCACCGTTTTGTGGTGTTTTTTTACCGCGTTTTGCCGCAGCGTTTTTTTACCGCGATTTTGGACAGGTCTAGGGTCACCAATGCAAGAACAGAAAAACGCCCAAATATGCTCAATTCGAGCGACAAAAAAGGGTTCAGAACTTGTTTGAGCTTCAGGCGTTCGGCGTCAGGCGTTTTGGAGTGGAGATGTGAACCATCTCCATTGAGAATAATGCATTTTCTTTTCTAGCGTTTTGGAGCTTCAGGCGACAAAACGCTCAGGTGTGAATGCAGCTTTAGCAAGGTAACTGCAAAATTACGTTTGTTTCATTAAAAAGAAACTTGAGCAATTAAGCGTGGTCGGGTCTGGTCTTCTGATCAGCAGGATCAAGTGTCGCTTTGTGTACTAGTAAGGCTGCCTTCATACCTGAGCTTTTGTCGCCTGAAACATGAATCTCCAAAACGCTAGAGGGGAAAAAATACATTATTCTCAATGGAGATGGTTCACATCTCCACTACAAAACGCCTGAAGCTCAAACAAGTTCTGGACCCTTTTTTGTCTCTATTTACATTGGTGGTCCAAGACCTGGCCAAAATCACGGTAAAAACGCTGCAATATTGCAGCAAAACGCTACGCTCAGGTGTGAATGCAGCCTAAAAAAAAAAAGTAACTGCAATGCGCATCACACTGCCCAAGGCAACCAAAAACAGCTGCCTGTGTGCTATAATGTAGTTAGTGTGCTGGCATTGAGAACCGGCCATGCTGGGGGGGGGCACTCCTTCTGAGGATCTTCCTCTCAGAATGAGGAAAGGGCCACCTGGTTGTTTTATGTACAGTGGATGGATGGGAGAAGGTTAAAGGAACACTAAAGGCAGAATTATTTTTTTTTTCTGGTAAAATAACAAACATGTTATACTTGCCTCCACTGTGCAGCTCGTTTTGCAGAGAGTGTCCCCGAACCCGTTCTTCTGGGGTCCCTCGGCGGCTGTCTCGGCTCCTCCCTCGCGAGAGATTTCCACCTTCATGCGAGCTCCCTCGCATGGTGGAAAGCTCTTGCGAACGCGCTCCCGTGATACAGCGGCGGCCATAGCCGCCGACTGTACCACTCCGTCCCGCCCCTGGCGCGCCGCGTCATTGGATGTGATTGACAGCAGCGCCGGCCAATTGCTGCATTGCTATTAATCCGTCCAACCTAGCCAATCAACGGCCAGGCTGGGAACCGAACAGGATGACAGGGACGCGTGCAGGATTTTCGAGGAGTGAGGTAATAAAGGTGAAAAAACATTTACCTTTACAACCCCTTTTAAAGAAGAAAGAGGGAGGAGGTACAGTTTGAAATTATTATTTTTTTGTACCTTTTTTTTTTTTAGGGATCATCAATTAAACTCACAGGTCTAGGCCAGCTGTAAACCAGGACACCCCTTTGTTGTGAAGAGGGATTTGGGGTAGACTTTCTGTTATAAGTCTTACGCCAAAAGAAGGGCTAAACTCTGGCTTTGAAGATCTAGCCTGGATAGAGTGATAGGTGCTCTTCCTTTGAGAAAGTCGAAGCCCAAGGATGAGGTTTTGGAAGATTCCATTGTGGAAGAAAGGCATATCCTCCCGTGACCTCTTTAATGAACCTGTCAAATGCATCAAAGAGATGCCCTCCCTCAAAAGGCATGTCTGCAGAAAATAGAACTGAAGGAACATTCTTTTATAGAGACAGTAAGATTTTAATTCAAAGGGGTTGTTAAGGCACTTGTTTGTTCACCTTAATGCGTCAAACTTTTACCCTTAAAAATCTCGATAGGCGACGTTTAAAAAAATTATAGCGGTTGCATCTTTTGAGCTACAGAGAAGGTCTAGGGCTAGAATTATTGCTCTCGCTCTAACGATCGCAGTGACACCTTGTGTAGTTTGAACACCGTTTTCATATGCGGGCGGTACTCACATATGCGCTCACTTCTGCGCGCTCGCTCGTCGGGATGCGGCTTTTTAAAAAAAATTGTTTATTTTATTATTTTTTACACTGAAAAATGTAAACATCCCTTGTAATAGAAAAAAAAGCATGACAGGTCCTCTTAAATACGAGATCTGGGGTCAAAAAGACCTCACATCTCATATTTAGACTTAAATGGAAACTGTCATTTTTTCAAATGACCAAAAAAAAAAGTTTCTTTAAGACGCATGGGCGGGACTGACGTTTTTTGACGTCACTTCCGCCCAGCAAAGCTATGGGGACGGGTGGGGGCCATCTTGCCCTCACTCGCATCCCCACACAGGAGAAGGACCCATTCGCCTCCTGTAAGCGGCGAAGGGCACGGGGGGCCTCTCCCGCCACCGATAACGGCAATCTCGCAGAAAATCCGCCGTTAACAGGACCGATCACTGAAGAGATGGATATCTCAGTTGTGTCAGCAGCTGCTGCCGTTACCGAGATATCCATCTTTAAAAAAAAAAAAAAAAAAAAGGATTTTATATTTATTTATTTATATATACATACATACATACACACATACACACATATACAGTGAGGGGTCCTTAAGTGGCCACTGCTGTATGTGCTTTTAAAAAAAAATATATATATATGCAGCTTCATACCTCGTATCTCCGTGTGTATATAACTGTATATGCTGATCATGTGACTGCATGGTCCGGCCCACCTCTCCTCTCAAATCCCTTGTCTCAAGTCTCTCCTGATGTCAGCCCCGCCCCTCTTGTGATTTAAAACTTTAGCTACAGACGGTGGGCGGGGCTGGGAACGGACATCAGGAGAGATGTGAGAGGAGAGAGGAAGGCTGGACCATGCAATCACATGAGTGGCATATACAGTTATATACACACGGAGACATAAGTTATGAATCTGCATAGGTTTTAAAAAGCACATACAGCGGTGGACACTTAATGGATTATAAGGGCATATATTGCCAAACAGGTATTTTTATCACCAGTATGTGACTGTGTACTCCTACATGTGCTCTGTCTGCGCAGGCATTTCTCTGGCTCTTTGCACATTCCATTATGTTAACGCCTAGTGTGCTGGAATGTGCAAAGGCCAGAGAAATTTCAGCACACAGACAGTGCAGTGAAACTCACAGGGCTGTTTGTCAGTTGTCAATCCCTCCTGACCTTCCAGCAGCCACATGCCTGGATTCCTGTACCCTGTAGTGCACTTTTTAATGGGGAGTTACACCCTTTAGTTTATTAAAAATCAGCAGCTACAAAAAGTGTAGCTGCTGACTTATTAAACCGACACTCACCTGTCCCACGGTCCATCGATGCAGTCGCCAGCAGCTCCGCTCGTCTCCCCCTCCTCTCCGGCCATGGCAGCTTACGGCTTCATGGCCGAGTATGCACTGCGTTCTGCCATTGGCTAGCCAAGCTTCTGGGACCTGTGATGTGTCCCTGAAGATTGCAGGCACAGAGGGGCTGCCTAGGGCATGAGGAGTCGCCTCCTAGGTGGCCGGGACAGGAAGGAGAAAGTGAGACAGGAAGTCCGACTAAAAAGAATGACAAAAATGACATGCCAAATGTGGCATGTCAAGGGGCAAGGAGTCCTTTAACCGGAAGTTACACTGTGTGGTTATATTTAATTCAAAGCAGTTCCAGTAAATGTTTTGTCTATTAAGTCAGCAGCTACAAAAAAAAAAAAAAAAAGTATCTTCTGACTTTTAATAAAAAGACACTCATCTGTCCCACAATCCAGCGACGTGACCACCCGAACACTCCATGCTCTCCCCTGCCTGTCCACGGCGCTGGCAATACTACTGTGGGCATCCGGCTGTGACAGTTTGCAGCGTCACAGCCGGGTGCGCATGTTTCACCGAGCTGTCCTGCATAGCCGGGCAGTCTTCTGGGACCTGTGATGTTCCCCAGAAGATTGCTTGGAGGAATGCCCGCCCAAGCGGAAGTGCGTCAGCAATCGTGATGCATCGCAGAATCGAATCGTTGACCAGATAATCGAATCGTGAGTGCAGTGAAGATGCGCACCCCTAATGCATGTCCATATAAGGATACGCAGCATTCCAGGTATTGACCTTCCTGTAATGACGCCCTCATGGCGAAAGAGAGAGGAAGAAATTCTGAGTAACTTTACCACTTCACTTCGGATGGCCGTCCATGGACATCCTCGACTTTGAGCGGGGATATCTGAATGATGGGTGCAGCTACAGGAATCATTCAGATATCCTAGTTTTCAGCCGATGATTCTGTGCACCATAAGAACGAACATAGCGGCAGTTCCGCCACTTGTTCGTTTTTATAGGCGACGTCTCTCCCGTGCCATTGGGGATCTGGAGAAACAAAGAGCCGGTGCAAGATGAGAAGTATTGAGATTTCCAGTGACCAGATGGTCACCAGTCATCTCTATGGCCATCAGAGGCCCGGGCGCAACATTATGACGTCACGTCTGTGTACCTGGAAGTGAACAAAGCCGCAATCGAGCTGTCGTCATGAGATTGGTGAATTTTTTTCACGCTCTCTTGCTTTTCAGCCTCGAGGAGCGATGTGAGGTCTTATTGACCCTGCATTTCTCCACAAAGAGGACCTGTCACGATATATTCCTATTACAGGGGATGGTTGCATTCCTTGTAATAGGAATAAAAGTGATCAAAAAAATGAAAATGTAAAAAAAATAAGTGCAAAAATAAAAAAAATATGTTCTTTAAAACGCCCCTGTCCCCGGTAGTTCGCTCTCAGAGGAGAACACACATGCAAGTCCTGCCCAGATATGTAAACGCTGTTCAAACCACACATGTGAGGTATCGCCGCGTGCATTAGATCGCCAGCAACAATTCTAGCACTAGACCTCCCCTGTAACTCTAAACTGGTAGCCTGTAAAAACAATTTAAGCGTTGCCTATGGAGATTTTTAAGTACTGAAGTTTGGCGCCATTCCATGAATGTGCGCAATTTTAAAGCGTGACATGTTAGGTATCGGTTTACTCGGTGTAACATCTTTTACATTATACAAAAATTGGGCTAACTTAACCACTTCAATACCTGGCCATAGGGGAATGACATCATGGTCATCCCCTCGCCGATGAGACCGGACGTTGCACAACGCCCTGTCTTCACGGCGTTCTAGGGCGCGCACCCGCGATCCCACGCGCGTGCCCGACAGCTGCGATTGCCGCCGGGCACCCACGATTTCCGGCAATCACGTCAGGAGTGTGGATCTGTGTGTGTAAACACACAGATCCACCTCCTGTCAGCGCTGAGGAGACTGATGTGTGTTCCCAGTACAGAGGAACACACATCGATCTCCTCCCCCTGTGAGTCCCCCTACAGTTAGAACATACTTTAGGACACATTTTAACCCCTTCCCTGCCAGTCACATTTACACAGTAATCAGTGCAGTTTTATAGCAATAATCACTGTGTAAATGTGAATGGTCCCAAAAACGTGTCAAAAGTGTCCGATATGTCCGCCGCAATGTCACGGTCACAAAAAAAACGCAGATCGCCGCCATTACTAGTAAAAAAAAAAAAAATGCCATAAATCTATCACCTATTTTGTAGACGCTACAACTTTTGCGCAAACCAATCAATATACGATTATTGCGTTTTTCTTAACCAAAAATACGTAGAAGACTACGTATCGGTCTAAACTGAGGGGAAAAAAAGTTTTTTTTAAAAAAAATATTGTGATATGTATTAAATAAAAAGAAAAAAATAAGTGTTTTTTTTTTTAAATTGTCGCTGCAGAGGTGCACGGGGTGGATCATTACTGATCCTCCCCCTGTGAAAGAGCCCTTACTGTTTTGTTATTTTTTAATTCTTAAAAAAAAAAAAATTCTAAAAATAAAATAAAGGTGCTTGAAAAATTATTGCACAAAAACCGTGCGAGATAAAAAGTTGCAATGACTGCGAGTGTCTGCAAAAAAAAAACATATAAAGTGTTTGGTGGTTCTGAGTAATTTTCAAGCAAAAAATAAAAAAAGATTTTTGCATGGAGAAGAGGAGTGCCAGAATAGGCACGGTATGTAAGTGGTTATAAGGGCTCTGGGCAAAGGTGGCAGTAAAAATGTGACCTGTGGTGTGATGATTTACCTAATCATCCGATTGAGGATTAAGTGTTAAAGTTATTTTAACAAAAAAAAAAATCTATGTTATGCTTACCTGCTCTGTGCAGTGGTATTAGACAGAGTGGCACCTATCCTCCTCCTCTGGGGTCCCTAGCATTGACCCCCCCTTTTTGTTTTAGAGGACATCCATAGCCAGCAGCTTGCTATGGGGAGAGCGTAGTCTGTGTATCTACAGAGCCGCGCTCCATAGACTTCCACAGCGAGTCTTAGGCCCGTCCCCACTTCCTCTTCACTGCGTTTAATTGACAGCAGCAAAAGGGAAGAGGAGAATAGATGCAGCTGTGAAAGCGCTGATCTCTTCTCCCCTTTCTAAAGCCTGGTACATCAGATTTTCTGCATAGTACGACTTTTGTCCGAAGGGCGTTGGCCATGAAGTTGTCTTGCATACAAACACAAAACTACGTTGTTTTTCAGCTCTTTAGCACCACCCTTTGGGCACCTTCTAATGTTGTGTTTGGTCAGCATTGCTTATGAGCATGCGTGTTTGTACTTTGGGCTTTTGTGCAACAGACTTTCAAACTTGACAGTAAAAAAGCTTTCTCCCAGGTGTGGAGTGTCGTGCTCGCCCACTCCCTTGGACTACAGGAGAGTCAGGACGCTCATTAACACACAGCTCCTTTATCTGCAACGTAGATAGCATCCTGACTCTTCTGTAGTCCAAGGGAGGGGGGTGTCGAGCACGACACTCCACACCAGGGAGAAAGCCTTGCATTACTGCGTGGAGTTACAGACAGAACAGGAAGTGAGGATTTCTCAGAACTGGGCACTGAAAGCCCCTCCCTGCACACGCCAATATTTAGCGCCGTCACACTTTGAATAATTGCACAGTCCTTCAACGCTGTACCAATATTACATTTTATCTTTTTTTTCACACAAAATAGAGCTTTCCTTTGGTGGTAGTTAATCACTACTGGGGTTTTTACTTTTTGCTAAACAAACAAAAAAAAAGACCAAAATTAGAAAAAAAAATAAAAAATTTCATTGTTTGTTATAAAATTTTGCAAACAGGTAATTTTTCTCTATTGATGGGCTCTGATAAGGCAGCACTGGTGGGCATTGATAGTTGGCACTGGTGGGGCAGAGGTGGCTCTGTGTGAGGGACTGATGTCCTCATGACAGTAGCCAGTGATCGGGTTGTTTTTTTTCTCCTCACGCAGATTACCGGCTCGGTTCACATCACGCAATCAGCTTACTGCTGAGGGGGTCAGGATCCCTAGGAGGAGGCTGGGAGTGTAGATCGTTGACAGCAGTGGCTGCTGGTGCTCAAAAACAAAATGAAAAATACTGAAACAAAAACCATCAATTGCAGCCACTATGCCCATCATATGCAGCCACTGTGCCCCATCAGTTGCAGCCAACTGTGCCCTCCTGCCTGGCCCTTTCCCCATCGTGGTGGTGGGTAAGGCAGCAAGATGTGTGTAATACAACGTAGGATGCTGGACTCCTCCATACGTGTCTTACATCCAGGGCTCCTGATTGGCTGAGAGGAGATTCTGCATTAGCAAAGAAAAAATTTGCTTTGCCAACACACGTGGATGCACCGCGAGCGCAATGATTTGCACTCACAATGCACCTTTCTTGAAGCCCATTAGAGCCTATGGCCCCCTGCCAGTGTAATTCAGACGCCTGGCGCCCAAAAAGAGCCCAGAGCCTAAATGGGGGGGTGGGGCGGCTACAGTGGTCGTGGATAGATTCATGCAATGCCAACTGTGCCCCAATTTCAGCCAACCGTGACCTCACCCATCGTCTGCCTGGCACTTACCCCATTGTGGTGGTGGGTCAGGCAGCGAGCTGTGTGTAACCCGCGAATTACAGCAGAAGCAGCACACGCCCCCCACACAGAAGTGCAGACTCATGTATATGGACACGCGATTCTACACAGAAGGGCCGTTCTGTAGCAGTAAATCTTCTATGGGGTGGTCGTTCAGTGGATACACAGCAATACATCTATAGCCAAATCAGTAGACAAAAAAAAAAAAAAGAGGCCTATACGAAAATAAGCCATTAGCCCAACAGCCAGGAAACATTTTTAAATGATAGGTCAGCCTACGTAATTCTCTCATGGTAGATGTTCAGAGGCAGATTTTTTTTTGTCCCCCCCCCCTTAGACACCTATTACCAAGGCAGACAATAAGGATAGGTCTCCCCAAAGAGGTCTTAAAGCGTATATATGCCCAACTTTTTTTTTTATAAAATAGTCAGGTTCTACTGCTATCCAGGACTCTGTTGGAAAGCTCTGCCTTCCTTTTCTATTCTGTAAACATTTAACTAGACTGAGGAAAAAACTACACTAGGGACAAAGACAATATAAAAGCTGACAGGAGTTCTAGGCAACCCCTACTAAATGTAAAATTAATGGGGTTGTAAAGGTTCGTCTTTTATTTTCTAAATAGGTTCCTTTAAGCTAGTGCATTGTTGGTTCACTTACCCATTTCCCTTCAAAATGTTTCTCTTTCTTTGGCCGAGTTTCTCACTTCCTGTTTCTCCTCAGTAAGCTTTCCACTATCATCTGAGCGGTGGAAAGTAATTAAGAACAGCTTACTGAACACCTTACTGAGGAGGAACAGGAAGTGAGAAATTCAGACAAAGAAAAAAAACATTTAGAAGGGAATTTGAAGGAAAAGGTAAGTGAACCAACAATGCACTAGCTTATGCCTTGTTTCCACTGCATGGAACGGTTCGGGTCAGTAAATTTGGAGCAGTTAGGATGGGACCGGTCTATTCTCGTGAGGTTTTTCCACTGCAAATCGGACCGTCAGGGACCATTCAGGTTTTAGAAAAAATTCCTAGCGTGTCCACCAAGCAGTGAGATGTATTTGTAGGTCCGCCCTAATGGAACCGTTCCACATTCTCTGGACCCACATGAGAAGCAGGACCCTTGCTGGTGCGGTACGGTTCGCTTTTATGGCATGCTTTCATAATGGAAACACCCAAAATAGCGTACCGTACCAAACCAATCCGCTCAGTGGAAACAAGGCATATAAGTAACCTATTTAGAAAATAAAAAACGAACCTTTACAACCCCTTTAAATATTGAATTTCTGAAAAGTTAAAGTGGTACCTCAGACATGAAATATGAACAAAGCATATCCCTCTATAGCAGTGATGGCGAACCTTGGCACCCCAGATGTTTTGAAACTACATTTCCCATGATGCTCATCTACACTGAAGAGTGCATGCGCATCATGGGAAATGTAGTTCCAAAACATCTGGGGTGCCAAGGTTCGCCATCACTGCTCTATAGTGTGCACTTGTTTCAATCCAGAGCACTAAGGGGTCCCTTTCACACGAGGTGGACTCCGTAAAGCGCATCCACCTGCTCAGCGGGAGGGATCTCTCAGCTGATCCCTGCTAAGCAGGCGGATGACAGGTCCGTGTCCGCTCCGCTATGCAGAGTGGACA
This sequence comes from Rana kukunoris, assembly GCA_029574335.1. Taxonomy (NCBI): domain Eukaryota; kingdom Metazoa; phylum Chordata; class Amphibia; order Anura; family Ranidae; genus Rana; species Rana kukunoris. The sequence goes on from CM056058.1 coordinate 12,730,453, forward strand.
CAGCCCAGCTTTTCTCTATGGGGCAATCGGATGGAGGAAAAAAAAAAAAAAAAAAAAACTGCATGTTCGTTTCCATCCGATCCACCGGACGAATGGGGAATGTATCCCCCATCCGTCTGTTTTTGGTGGACAGGGTCGGATCGGATGTCGGCGGGTGTCAGCTGACATGTCCACCTGCATAGAGAACAATGGCTGGTCAGACCAGGTCTACCTGAAAAACTGACAGGTAGACCTGATTGGATCGCCTTAGCCCAAGTTCCCATTAGGCCATTTTGACGTGTCAAACCGCATGTCTAATTGGCAGCTATTTCTGGCTGCGGCACCATCCCAATCGGTGCGACACTGCACTAATTTCCATCCTGTACTATCTTTGGCAAGTTTATTCCATTTTCAAAATATGCTTTATCTAGTGTGCCAGAAGCAAGAGTTTCACAGACACATATACACCTCTGCACAATCATCTCTGAAAACTTAAACTCTTATTACATAGGCTGCACCCAAAATTCAGTCCAAGAGCCAACACTGTCTGACCCTACCTTAAGAGAAGAACTTCTTTAAATTAGTCAGGGACTGCTTAGCAACCAGCAGCTCTAGAAAAATGTAATAAAAAAAAATATTCAAATGTATGCAATTACAGTATAAACTCCATTCACAGTTATCACCTCTATATCCCCTTCCTTTATCCATAGATTTAAAAGCCAAGTTCACTTAGCCGCTTCCGGACCAGCCGCCGCAGTTTTACTGCAGCACGTTGGCTCCGCTGGACAAAATGACGTTGCCTTACGTAGTTTCGCCTATTGTCCGCTAGGAGCTGATGCGATTGTCCTGCGGACGCGATGACCACCGGGCAACTGTGACAGAGCGAGAACCAGGATCTGTGCGTGCAAACACACAGATGCTGGTTCTCTCAGGGGAGAGGAGACTGATCGTGTGTTTAACACCGATCTGTCATCTCTCCTAGTCAGTCTCCCCCCCCCCCCCCCCACACACACACAGCTAGAACACAGAGAGTGAACACATTTAACGCCTTAATCGTCCTAGTATGAACCCCTTCCCTGCCAGTGACATTTATACAGTAATCAGTACATTTTTATAGCACCGATCGCTGTATAATTGTCACTGGTCACAAAAAACGTCTTACCTGTCCACCGCAATCTCGATAAAATTAAAAAAATAAACAGATCGCCGCCATTACTACTAAAAAATTATAAAAATGCCATAAATCTATTCCCCATTTTGTAGACGCTATAACTTTTGCGCAAACCAATAGATGCTTATTGAGATTTTTTTTTTAAATACATTTTTTTAATTTGGGATATTTATTAAACAAAAAGTAAAAGTGTTTTTTCTAAATTGTTGCTTTTTTGTTTATAGTATAATTTGGTTTGGGTATACCGCCCCATTACCACGCAATTGTCAGTTAAAGCAATGCAGTGGCAAATCGCAAAAAATAGTCTCGTCTTTGAGCAGCCAAATTTTCTGTGCTGTCGTGGTTAAAAAAATAACAAAAACGCACATATTTTTGCAGGTAAAAAAAAAAAAGTGCACTTATTTTTCTTACTAGGTGCCTACAGTGCAATGCCAGGCTCCTGCAGATGTTCAATACAGCCGTCTGCCCATACTGTTACTGAAACAATGAAGAGTCAATTAAGCACTCATCAACGTCCTTGCATTTCACTGATAACTACAAGCTGGCTGCCATGGAAGGGAAGAAAGGATTTGTAGTTCATTCACAGATTCTTGTAAATATAGTAGCTGTGTGAGAGAAGCCCCACACAACAGTGACGTTTTTAAAACTGCGAAAGCGACGGATCCCATATCCTGTTACTAGCTTGTTATGTTCCTCCCCCCCCCCCCCCCCCCCCCCATACAACTCAGCTGTAATTAAGGAGGGCCTTGCCTTTATGGCACAATATCCCCATGTGGATGGGGTATTTTAACATGACCCTCAAAAAAAAAAAAAAACTGAAAGCGGGTGTGGGGAGAGGAACCCCCACCAGCTGTCACGGGGGCATGGAGAATTGGGGTACAATGTTTAACTAAAACAGGTAAACTGTCGTTAACCTCTGCATTCTCCTCCCCCCCCCCAATCCATAGTGGCCACCTGCACACCTACCACCACCCCACCTATCCCTGTCTAAAAAGATTACCTGTTCTTGTACAGCTTACATCTTCACCCCTCTTCTGCACAGTAGCCGTTGACTTTTTTGCAAAGAGCAGCGTGCCCAGTAATCAGTATCAACAAGATATCTTGATACTGCAGCCAATCCGGCCAGATCTTACACTCTCATTGGACAGTATCAGAAGTCCCCTATTGTCTGCAGTATCTAGATACAGGATTGGTTATAACATTTAAGTGAAGGAACGATTACGTTTTCTGAACTGTGGGATCGTATCCATGTCTTACATCCCACATTTGGCACATATTTAGTGAATATGCTGGCCATCCAGGTTTGACCGATTCTGGTATCGATCCAGAAACTGTACCCAATTTCCCCAGGAATAAAAGTAAAGAAATCTCACAAAAGTCAATGTTCTGTAACAATAGCCAACTCGTCGAAATTGGTAATTAAACATTTTGACGGCATTGCTGTTTTGACACACCGGCAGCGTATACACTAAGGTAGACGATGATTTAAAAAAAAAAAAAGAAGTTGTCACCAGCCATGTTGTTAAGTTAGTAGCAGGCGGACTAACAATGTCGACTAATACCATGTACTGCAGTGTATACGCTGCTGGTGTTGTGTCAAAACAGGCAACTCGTCAAAATGTCCAATTACTGATGCTGTGGAGGCACCAGAAGTGACATCGTTGGAGATTAACGAGTTGGCCGTTTTGACAGAACACTGACCATAAACAGTTTGAATCTTAGCCGATTCAAACCCTGTATGGGCAATCTTATTGTACACAAGTCGAGTACAACCAGCATGATTTTTAGGATGCAATTATTGCAAGAGGCTATAGCCACTAGCAATAATCACTGTTCTCCTGACAGATCAGATCGCTGTTACCTGCTTGTGAAGCAAAAAGGGACCACAAAGTGTTTATAAATATAAGCCTTTTTATGTCAGGAATACATCCTGTTCTATTTAACTATTTACAGTATGAACAGTGATAATCATTGTAAAGTCACATCCTCCACCTGCAAATTTCCTTCCAGTGCTGCCTGGTAAATCTCAATAGTCTCAGCAAGGGGCAGTGGTTCCACACTCTCAATAATAGCTATGGGCTCTCCCAGTTCTGTGCACATGATGGTCTGTTGTGGCTGGGCCATCAGATTCTGGTGAGTTTTGCGGTGGCTTCGTAAGTTAGAGAGTGTTTTGAAGCTCTTGTTGCAGTCAGGACAGGAGTGAGGTCTGTCACTGCTGTGGACATGTCTGTGTTCTGCCAGGTGAAGGGACTGGACAAAAGTCTTGCCGCAATCCTGGCAGCAGAAAGGCCTTTCCCCCGTATGCAAGCGGCGGTGCTCCCTCAGGTGGGCAGCTTGCCGGAAGTTCTTACCACAATCCAGGCAGGGAAACGGACGTTCTCCAGTGTGAACTCGCTGGTGCAACTGCAAACTGAAAGATGCGACAAATGCTTTTCCGCAAGTGCTGCACTTATGGGGTCGGACTCCGGAATGCCACTGTTGGTGTCGTGTAACTCCTCTCTGGCTGGTAAAACACTTGCCGCAGACGTGACATTTAAATGGTCGTTGACCTGTATGGAGTAAGAGGTGGAGGTTCAAACTGGAACTGGAGTTCAGTTTTTTGCCACATGTGGGACATTTATACTGACACAACTTTTTGCTGCGGCAAGTGTGTTCTGCGAGTTTTGATTCTTCGGGAAAAACAACCGCGCAATCTTTGCAGTAGATCAAAACTTTGCCTTGGTGCTCTAACTGGTGCAGCTGCATTAATTTCTTGCGTAAAAAGGTCCTGCCGCAATCGGGGCATTTGTAAGGCAGGATGCCAGTGTGTCTGATCTGGTGCAACGCAAGCTTGGAAGCTCTGTTGAATTCCAATCCACAGATCTTACAAGGGAATGGATTGGAGCCAGTGTGCAGAGCACGATGTTGCTGCAGATTAGAACTCTGGGTGAACGAACGTCCACAGAGATCACATTTGTATGGTCGCTCCCCCGTGTGTACAAGGTGATGGCGTGTTAGGTTGGCCAGGGAGCCAAAGGTCTTGCCACAGTCCGTACATTGGAAGGGCCGCTCACCTGTGTGGGTGCGCATGTGGTTTCGCAGGTGCACCTGCTTCTTGAAGTACTTGCTACACACGCTGCATTTGTGCTTTCTTTCCATAGCATGAACCACTCGCCTGTGCTGCATCATTTTCAAGTGGGTTGGGAAGTCTTTGATGCATTGAGCACACTTAAAGGTCTGAGCCGGAGTTTCTGAATTATTACTTGGCTCTGCTGTTGAAATGTGTGGGTTGAACCCATTTTCCTGGGACTCTGCATTGTGAGCCGCATTATTCAGGGCGGCTTGTTCAGGAATAAACTTTGAAGCAGTTAAGCTTGCAGGAGGCACTGCAAGCAAAGCGCGGGAAAAATCAGAGAGAACAAAAGGTCTCTCTTGAATGATAGAGGGTTTGTCCTGCTTTGGGGTCGGGACACCGCTTTTACCAGAATGCGTTCTTCGGTGATACAAAAACTTGGTCATGTTACTGAACGTTTTGCCGCACTGGCAGCGATGCAGGGGGTCTGAGGTATGGCTTTTCCGGTGCAAGATCAATGTAATCTCTGTCCCAAAGCCCAAACCACAGTCTACACAAAGATAAAGAGCCTCCCCCCGATGTATCCTCATGTGCTGCTCCAAAGAAGCCTCCTTCTTAAACACTCTGTAGCAATTTGGACACTGCAAGTTTCCTTGCACATGCACACGACGATGGGACTGCAATCGGTTGGCTGAGGTAAAGAAACGGTCACAGTCAGGGCATGGGAACTCCACGCTGTGCTGTTCCTTGCGATGTTTCCGAAGGTACTTTGCCGAAATAAACTCTTTTTTGCACTCTTGACAGCGGTAAACCCGTTGCACCAACCCCAAGCTTTCTCCAGTTGTTTCCTCATTTTCTTCCATCATCCAGTCTTTCCTTAGTTTCTCAAGAATACTGGGTGAAGGTGCAGCAATTTCTGAGCTGCTATATAAGGGGGAAGCTGAGCTCTCTTTCTCTGACTCAGTAAAGTGTCGACCCTGATGGTCAAGAAATTCCTCAGGGGTATGGAATACTTGGAGGCACTCGGAGCATTCATATGGGTGCATCTCCGAGACCTGTACCATTTCTCTCTTTTCAATCGCTACTGCTTGTGATCCAGGCTGTGCTGCATTCTCTGCGGTTGCAACCACAGCTGGTACTTCAACGCTCCAACCATTTAAAGTCCTCTCATCCAAGAGAACATTCTGCAGGCTAAGCAAGGCCTGGATACCAGTTCCAGTTTGCAGAACAACACTTTGTTGAGGTGGCTGCTCTGGTTTTTCATGCTTTCGGCGGTGAGCTACCCACAACTCAGGGGAGGTAAAGAGCTCTTTACAGTCAGAGCACTGATAGTGTATTTGGCTATTTCCCAATGATGGGGAGGAGGGAGTCTGTGGATATTCCCGCATATGCATCTCCTGGTGATGAAGAAGCTCATCTGGTGACAAGAGAACTTGCCCACACTCCAAACATTGGTACTGGCTTTCCTGGGCCAGACCTTGCAGTTCTCCCAGCTCCAAGGAAATATCCTGGGACACTGCTGCTTGCACACCTCCGACATGATCTTGTTGATGAACCAATACGTCTTCCAATGTATTGTAGAGAACACCACACTCTGAGCACATGTACTGGTGTTGGAATACCACTGGAGACTGGACACCCTCTGCCATGGCTGATGACACGTTACTCTGTCAAAAAAAATAAAAAATTAGAAGTAGTATCATCAATAAATTAATTAGCTACATAGCCCCAAAAAGTACACGAGTAATGCAAACCTTTATTACATTTTAAAACTCGTAGGGTAAAAAATAAATAAAATAAAAAAGACAGGCGATTTCCCTGACCTACAGAGAGAAGACTGGGGAGGACACTTGAGTACCTTGATTTCTGCCAGAGACCACCTCATACAAATTAAAACATTTTTATAAGTATACCCGACTCACTAAACACACACTTACCCTGAAATCCCCACTGAATGCTGGCGGTGCCCATATTCACCTGCTGATTTTAGTCCACTGCCTGCAGTTCATGGGGGTTTTGGTCTGAGGTTACCAAATGTATAAATTATTTCTTGGTCTTGCCTATACCATTAACAATTTGTGTATGTCTGCTGGGATTGGTGGAGGGAGTGGCCCCAGAGCACTCGGAACTCTAATCATTATTCTCCTATTTTATGCTCATAAGGCAATAATTTTTTTTACACTGGAAGTGGGAAGAGGATTTTACGCCTTTATTTTCTTGTATATTCTGGGATGCGCTGAGTTGGGCATTGCTGTACTCTATATGGAGGCCCTGTGTGGCCAAAACCGGTTACATTTTGTATGTGCGCTTAATTGCATTTTTCTTTGGCATCTGATTGGTGCAAGGTTTTGTATTTTTCTGAAGAAAATTCAATAAAGCCATCGTAATTAGTGAAGCAATTGCTTTACATCAGTTCCAATTAACCTTGACCGAGTATTATATTAACAGACCAGTCTTTGCTCAAACCTCATTATGTCACAAGAAGGCCTTTGAATGAGAGGCTAGAATCAAATGTGTATTGTTACTCTGCCAACTGTCCACACAAAACCCTATACCCATATACAGGGGAGCAGATATTTAATTTAGCACATTACTGGATTAATCATTTTTGTGCCATATACACATTTGTGGCATATACACATTGAAAGCACATGGAAGTCTATAGGGAATGCACAGATACCTGGTATTTCCACAAGTACTCATAAAAATGCCCCGATACCCATATTTTGCAGTAGGATCACTGCAAAGAAGTCCCTGCAATTTGACCAGAATGTGGTGAGATTCCTGTCTGAACTGTATACAGTTTCCCGCACCGCTCCCGTGTGAACTCAGGCTGAAATCACTCTGATAAGCCTGGGTTCACAGGAGCAGTGTGGGATACCGTATGCGATTCAGACAGAAGTCGCATCACATTCCTGTTTAAAAACGCATTAAATTCTTTGCAGTGCAATTTGAGCTCATTCATTCTGAATGAGCGCAACTCACACAGCAAATTATCAGTACTAGGCGAGTACTTGACCGAAATTATTGGTACTCATCGATTAAAAAAATAAAGTTAAAAAAAAAAGGGCATTGGTGTATCCCTAGAAGTCTGTGCTCACTCACTAGGGAGATTACGCTTCACTTCCTGCCCTGTAGACTTAACGAGGAAGTAAATTACTCTTGTTTGTACCTATAGGTACTGTAAATATCTCCTAAACTTGCACAGTTTAGGAGACATTTACTGTATACTGCACCGATTACATCACCTATTACATTACAACAGCTGCCCGTGACGTTTCTTCAGCTCATTATGCTTTTTTCCTAACAGGTTTTTTTGGGTGAGGGGGGGTGGTTTACAACCTCTAAAGCGGACGTTGACCCTAACTGGCAACTTGCCCTCCCCCTCGCTAAAGCCCCAAACACATTTAAAGGTAAATATGTATTTATTGCTTTTCAACAGATTGATACAACACATATAACCATCAGATGTCTACAATACAGGAAGGTATATATCAATATATACTGTCTGAGACTCTGTACAACGTCAGCCCATCACAAGTCCAACAAATTTGCCTCCCATGTCGGGTGGCCAACAATGTGTGATATGAAAAAACAAGGAGGGCTGATGAGATATAAATCAGTAGGACAACATCTGATCACTAGGAAAGAGAAAAGGAGAAAAAGTAAGTAGGGAGAGAGAAAAGGAGGAGGAGAGAACAAAAAAAAGAAAGGGAGAAAGGGAAAAACGAACGGGCCCCCAAACACATTTAGGCCGTGCGTATGGCAGCTGTACTGGCTTCTGTCGCATTAGCATGCTGGAAAACCAGCAGCTGACCGGCTTCTGATCAGTGCTCTCAGCCAATAGCAGAGAGCACTGACCAGAAAACACAACAGCTCAGTAAGAGAGAGCGCTGTACTAACATTGTATCGGTTGAGGCACACTTTTTTTTTCTTCCTTCAACCCTGGGGAAAAAAACTCAGTGTGTACCAGGCTTTAGCAACAGGTGTGTGTGTCCAGTAGTTTATTTTGTTCGCTCTGCCTAGCAAGACTTCGCTACCACTTCTGGCAGATGTGATGCAGGGCTCCGATTCTGAGGGAGGGACATCTCTAGGGTACCCAAAATCTGCGCACATGCTAGTAGGGGGACCTTCCATGTGCATCTCATTTCCACAGGGTCTGCGCATATGCACTGAAGGGCTCTGCCAGGACCTGAAAACTGGGTACATCTGCCATAATGGCAGTGCTCAGGCTGAGGAACCACTTCATGAGGCAGACTGAAAATCTGCTTTGGTCTCAGGTTAACATAGGTGTGATGCGGTAAACCCCGTGAATCCACTGCGGGTTCCTGCATCGCACCTGACTCACAAAGCAGTTCACACTGCCATATGCGAACCGTGTGGAGTGTCAATACAAAGTTAATGACACTGAAAGGATGAATAATCTAATGCGCTACTGTGAGTAACAAATAAAAGTGGTCGGATGGCATCAAATAAATTAAGGCAGCTAGATCTAAAGTGTCCACAAATACACCAAACTGAATAAAACTAGGGTTGTCCCGATACCGATACTAGTATCGGTATCGGGACCGATACCGAGTATTTGTGTTAGTACTTGTACTCGCGCGAATACTCCCGATACCTAAATAGAATACTTTTTTTTTTTTTTTCTTCTTTCTTTTTTTTTGAGTGCGGGGTGGAGTGCGGAGCACTCAGAGGCACCATGGCTGAACTCAGAGGCACCATGGCTGAACTCAGAGGCACCATGGCTGAACTCAGAGGCACCATGGCTGAACTCAGAGGCACCATGGCTGAACTCAGAGGCACCATGGCTGAACTCAGAGGCACCATGGCTGAACTCAGAGGCACCATGGCTGAACTCAGAGGCACCATGGCTGAACTCAGAGGCACCATGGCTGAACTCAGAGGCACCATGGCTGAACTCAGAGGCACCATGGCTGAACTCAGAGGCACCATGGCTGAACTCAGAGGCACCATGGCTGAACTCAGAGGCACCATGGCTGAACTCAGAGGCACCATGGCTGAACTCAGAGGCACCATGGCTGAACTCAGAGGCACCATGGCTGAACTCAGAGGCACCATGGCTGAACTCAGAGGCACCATGGCTGAACTCAGAGGCACCATGGCTGAACTCAGAGGCACCATGGCTGAACTCAGAGGCACCATGGCTGAACTCAGAGGCACCATGGCTGAATTTAAAAAGTATCGGTATTCGGTATCGGCGAGTACATGAAAAAAAGTATCGGTACTTGTACTCGGTCCTAAAAAAGTGGTATCGGGACAACCCTAAATAAAACAAAATAAAGAATGATCAGCGCTTCAAAAAAATAATGCAAAAATACTACACGTCAACACAAAATGGCATAAACGTGAATAAATGCATAGTTAATGACACCCCCCCCCCCCCCCCCCCCATCAGTTTGCATAGCAGTGGGAACTGTCAATTCAGACAGGAATTGGAACGCATGGATGTGCGATTTGATTCTAGTGCGGACCAAAAAAAAAGAAGAGGGTCCTGCATGACTTTGGGCCAAATGCAATGCAAATTCAGCCATACAATCTGCATGGCTGAAATCGCATCGCACAGAAATCGCATTGAATTTGCGCAGCAGTGCGAACAACATGTGATGTTGGCCAGCGCACCGGTATGATCAAAGCCTGAAAGCGGAGAACCAGCCGGCCATGCGCAGGTAGTGTCTGGCTGTGAAGCCTACGCCTTGTTTGTTCTAACCTGGGACACTGGAAGCCACCAGACAAGAACTTATAGCGCTAGATGATCGCCTCTTGGAGCCCTGCTGTCCATTATGCTGTTCCTGCTTTTTTTTCTGTTTAGAGTGAGTGCATTTCTACTAAAATTAAAAAACGTGTGATAACACTAGTGCACTTAAGTTGGCGCTGCTTGTTTTCTTTCCTGTCCAGGGAGCCCACGATGTCGGCACACAAAAGGCGACCTGGCCATCAGCTCCGGGTGCAAGCGTCATCATCCTTACTAAGGCCCCTTTCACACTGGGGCGGTTTGCAGGTGTATCGTCATACTCCGCTCCCCATCACAGAGTGCTCCGAAAGTGCTGTGGTGGGCAACTGCGCATGCGCGATGCGTTCCAAACGCATCTGCGATTCGTTCCAATGCATTTACGGCAGTGCACACCAGCAAAACCTCGTTCGGCATCCAGGCTCTTTCCTTAACATCCCTGTGGATTGGAGGATGGTAAAAAAAGAGCCAGGAGGCCGAAGCGAGGCCGACTGGCCTCTTTCCCTAAGTCCACATCCCTCTGAATGACGGCTTCGCTGGTGTGCAGTGTCGTAAATGCATTGGAACGCATCGCGCATGTGCAGTTGCCCACCACAGCACTTCCGTAGCACTCTGTGATGGGGGAGCCGAATGTGACGCATCACAGGCACTATTGCGCTAAAAATAGAGCCTGCAAACCGATCCTAAACTGCGGCTGCTGTCTCTCCAATGTGAAAGCCCACTGGAGCGGTGCACTAGCAGGACCACTCCAAAAGTCCTGCTAGCAGAATCTTTGGAGCGTTTACCGCTCCTTTCCATTGAAAGGGAAACCGCATCTATACCGCCGGCAATGCGCCTCTGCGGAGTCGCATTGCAGGCGGTATTAACCGTTTTTCAACCGCTAGCGGGGGTCAAAACCGCACCACTAGCGGCTGAACACCGCCGCAATTCCAACGGTATACCGCCACCGCACCAGTGTAAAAAGGGGCCTAAGGGAAACAGGAAGTACAGCCTGCTTCCCACTGCGACTCGCTTTCTGAATGGTCACAGAAAATGCCCGGGGGGGGGCACAAAAAAGTGGAAGCGACGGACCTCGTCGTGGCACCATGGGACTGAAGGCCTGACTAAAACACCAAAAAAGTATGGAAAACAAAAATAGTAATAATTTTAATAATAAAATATATCCAAAAATGAGGGGGGTTTTCAGTTTTCGCCTGGAACGCCTCATTAAAGTGACCCAATCAACTAAATAGGGCCACGCTATAACCACGTAGAACACGCGGGCTGCAGCACAGCAGTTCAGGTTTTGTGGTGATAAAAGGGACAATGGGGAAGAGGCAGAACACCTCCCTAAATCCTGTCAAATGCCCTCTGAATAGCGTTTCACCCGCAGGTCACAGCAAGAGATGGCGATGTAAACAAGGCCCAACAGCTGAAAGGCTCACAAGACTTTCTGGTCACAAAGAAGAGAATGACAGGCCTGGACCTGGGGAGGGGGCTTCTATTCACAGGTGCCCCTCTCTTGCCTGCTCAGCAGTAAACTATTAGAAAACCATGGCAACCAGAGGCACCGACCCTCACACTATGAACACACAAAGTACCCGCCATGTCTATGGGCAGCTTCGTCCTCCTCCCCCATGAGGGCCTCAATGTCCCCGGGCCCGTCCGTCCCGCTCACACATACTTACACAGCGGCCCTAAACCTGTCCACCGCGCACACTTCGGGAACCCACCAGCATCCCGTCTCCTGACTGGCTGTCCCGTCTCGGCCAATCACAGCGGGCCCGAGAATAGAGCGACGCAACGGCAGCGAGAACGAGGCCAGCCAATAGCAGCGCGGCCCTGAGATGACGCCTGTCTCGTGGACGGCTGGGCTGGTCATGTGGTCTGTCAGGTGCTGAAGCTTAGGGGGCGGGGCTCCAGAGATGGGAATGGGCTGTCTGTTTACTTTTAGTTTTTAAGTAACCAATGAGATGAAAGGAGAGCTGTGCTGAAATCAGCTAACATTGGAGCTCCAATCTTATTGTTTTATTTATCGTTTGTTAGCTTAGTCTCTGCAGAGGAGCATGAAATGGCTCCACCCCCCACACCTCCCCTTCAGTATTTCTTCAATGCAGATAGACAGACTTCTCTGCTGCCTGGCTGCACAGTATATAGTGGGATAATATAACATATAGTAGGCGTATATAGCACAGTATATAGTGGGATAATATAACATATAGTAGGCGTATATAGCACAGTATATAGTGGGATAATATAACATATAGTAGGCGTATATAGCACAGTATATAGTGGGATAATTTAGTACAGTAAAACCTTGGTTTGTGAGCATAATTCATTCCAGAAACCTGCTTGTAATCCAAAGCACTTGTATATCAAAGCATTTTTTTTACAGGGTATAAAAGATAAAAGGCAACTCTAAGTGTAGCAATAAGTTGCTAAAACATTTTGTACCTTCTTTAAATGTAACCATATTGGTACACTTAGAGACACCTCTCTTCTTTTTTTATACTCAGTTGTGACATGACGCTACTCTTATATCAAGATGTCGCTTGTATATCAAGGCAACATTTTACTTGTCTTGAAAAACGCTCTCAAACCAAGGTTTTACTGTATAGAGCACAGTATATAGTAGGCTTATATACTATATAGAACAGTATTTAGTAGGATAATTTAGTATATATTGTAGGATCATTTCATATATAGCACAGTATATAGTAGGCTTATATAGTATATAGCACAGTATATAGTAGGCTTATATAGTATATAGCACAGTATATTGTAGGGTTATATAGTATATAGCACAGTATACAGTAGGCTTATATAGTATATAGCAAAGTATATAGTAGGATCATTTAGTCTATGGCACAGTATATAGTAGGCTTTTATAATATATAGTAGGCTTATATACTATATAGAACAGTATTTAGTTGGATAATTTAGTATAAAGAACAGTATATAGTATGCTTACATAGTATATAGCACAGTGTATAGTAGGCTTACATAGTATATAGCACAGTATATAGTAGGCTTACATAGTATATAGCAACGTATATAGTAGGATAATTTAGTATAGAGCACAGTATATAGTAGGCTTATATAGTATAAAGCACAGTATATAGTAGGCTTATATAGTATATAGCACAGTATATAGTAGACTTATATAGTATAGAGCACAGTATATAGTAGACTTATATAGTATAGAGCACAGTATATAGTAGACTTATATAGTATATAGCACAGTATATAGTAGACTTATATAGTATAGAGCACAGTATATAGTAGACTTATATAGTATAGAGCACAGTATATAGTAGGCTTAAATAGTATATAGCACAGTATATAGTAGGATAATTTAGTATATGGCACAGTATATAGTAGGCTTATATAATATATAGTAGGCTTATATAGTATATAGCACAGTATATAGTAGGCTTATAAAGTATATAGCACAGTATATAGTAGGCTTATATAGTATATGGCACAGTATATAGTAGGAAAATTTAGTATACAGCACAGTATATAGTAGACTTATATAGTATAGAGCACAGTATATAGTAGACTTATATAGTATAGAGCACAGTATATAGTAGGCTTAAATAGTATATAGCACAGTATATAGTAGGATAATTTAGTATATGGCACAGTATATAGTAGGCTTATATAATATATAGTAGGCTTATATAGTATATAGCACAGTATATAGTAGGCTTATATAGTATAGAGCACAGTATATAGTAGGCTTATATAGTATATAGCACAGTATATAGTAGGCTTATATAGTATATAGCACAGTACATAGTAGACTTATATAGTATATAGCACAGTATATAGTAGACTTATATAGTATAGAGCACAGTATATAGTAGACTTATATAGTATAGAGCACAGTATATAGTAGACTTATATAGTATATAGCACAGTATATAGTAGGAAAACCTAGTATAGAGCACAGTATATAGTAGGCTTATATAGTATATAGCACAGTACATAGTAGACTTATATAGTATAGAGCACAGTATATAGTAGACTTATATAGTATAGAGCACAGTATATAGTAGACTTATATAGTATATAGCACAGTATATAGTAGGCTTATATAGTATATGGCACAGTATATAGTAGGAAAATTTAGTATACAGCACAGTATATAGTAGGCTTATATAGTATAGAGCACAGTATATAGTAGGCTTATATAGTATATAGCACAGTATATAGTAGACTTATATAGTATAGAGCACAGTATATAGTAGACTTATATAGTATATAGCACAGTATATAGTAGGAAAACCTAGTATAGAGCACAGTATATAGTAGGATAATTTAGTATAGAGCACAGTATATAGTATGCTGCCTCTGTAATTCTCAGCTTTACAGGAGTGGTGTGATGGGAGCAGCTGTGCTGCTACAAGAAAGGGGACCCCAAGTGCAGAATCTGACAACACCAAAGAGCCATACATATACTGTTTAGTCAAGTGAATGCAATGCTACAGGAAGCTGTCAGGCACGTGACCGGAGATGATTCGACTACAAGCATGCTACAAGAGGGTATCAGAGACTGTAGGCATGCTGCATAAGATGTGACATGGATGTCAGTGTGGGAGCAGTGTCTGTATCTGTGTAGCCTCTGCGTCCAAATTTACATCATTGATTCCACAATAACTATTTTTACTGAAGATAAAAAATGTATATATATGTGTAGCGCCTTGTTCCCATTGAGGGGGCGCTACGTTTAAAATTATAGTCTTCTGAGCAATAGTTTGGCTCAGAAGGATTATGTTAAATTGATGGTTCTGTTTCAGTTCAGCTGGGTTGCATGATGTTCCCCTTGACTGTGGGTGTTGCTCCCACCACAGGTCAAGGTTGAAAAGGCAAGAGGCTGGATGCATTGGGTATCTCTTTCCCAGAAGCAGCCCAGGGGGCGTGGTCAACCCGCTGTGCATTCTGGGAGAGGGTACTTAAAGCGGAGTTCCACCCTGGAAATTTTTTTTATTCCAAAAATCTAAAAAAAAAAAAAAAAATTGAATGGAATTTTTTTTTTTTTACTTACCCTGAATAGCTGTTGCTATGCGGAAGTCCCGAATCTGCCCCTTATCTTCCGCGGTGGATTCTCTTTCTCCTCCTACACTCGGTGTCTTCTTGTGAATGGGGCGCGCTGCATTTAGGGAACTGTGTGCATCCCAGAAAGCAGCCGGACCATTCACAAAGCGCCGCGCTGCTCGCACATGCGCAGTAGGAAACGGGCAGTGAAGCCGCACGGCTTCACTGCCTGTTTCCCTTACTGTGGATGGCGGCGCCTGGAGCTGCGAGGATCGGCATCGAGGGGGCCATCAGCGCGGGCATGTAGGACAGGTAAGTGTCCTTATTCAAAGTCAGCAGCTACACTGTTAGTAGCTGCTGACTTTAAAAAAAAAAAATTGCGGGTGAAATCCCACTTTAAGGAACGGACACCGTTTTGGCTGGGGTCTTCCGATCCTGACCTGATGGCCCTCCTGTCCTCAGGTGATGCGTGAGCTGTTTATGGTCCCGGGGCCGGCTGGCCCGAGGCTTCGTAATTGAGACTAGGCCCGGAGGTTGCCGGGGCCTAACTAGTGCAGGGATGGTCCTTCACTGTCTCGCCTACGCCAAGGGAGCTGAACCACTGGGATTAATTTGAAGGACTTATCCTGTCAGTGTTACCCTCACCGCACTGCCAGATTGGCTGAAAGATTCCTGGCACCGTGAGTCATTTATTCTATTGAAATTTCTACAAAGTGCGTGAGTGGTCACATGATCTTGTGGCAGGAGATCGTGGGAAGGCCTGATGAACTTATCGAGTCTGTGGCACGGACTTTAGCAAGCTTCGTACCAGTTGATAGGCCGGTGAGAGTAGGCCTATCTGATGGTTGCTGGAATCCAGCGTGGAACCAAGTTAATCCTAAGTGTGTACCTGTGATCCGCAAAGCAAAAGTACCTGAGTCTCCCCCATCCCTCTACCCCTCTGTTGGAGAACTTTGTTCAATAAAAACCTTGAAAGAGACTTCATGTTGGTGCAGACATTTCTTATGGATAACTCATCAATGAGAACCCCCCTGAGACAAGTGCATGGAACAGAAAGGTAACGGCAGGCCCAAATCTAAACCAGCAGCTCCTTTGGGGGTAGTGCTACATATTTTTTTTTTACCTTAATAAACACAGTTTTAATGTTAATAATATTTGTGTTTCAAAAATCCTTGTACTTTTTTTAAAAAATTGGCAGTATAGCGCAACCATAATACGTTCCAGGAGAATGCTTGTAATCCAAAGCACTCGCATATCAAAGCGCGTTTCCTCATGGAAGTCAATGGAAACAAAGATAATTCGTTCCGCAATGACTTCTATGGCATTGAATACTGCATGTGGCCAGAGGTGGGGGGGGAGGGGTTGCTGGAGAGCTTCAGGAATACTCGGGGACAGCTTGGCTGATCTCGGAAACCCTCGGAAAGGTTGGAAAACACTCGGGAACGTTACTTTAACTGACAATTGTCGTGCGATGCTGTACCCAAATTAAATTAATGTCCATTTTCCCCCACAAATAGAGCTTTATTTTGATGGTATTTGGTATTTGCCTTTTTTTTTGTACTATAAACAAAAACATGTTTTACTTTCTGCTATAAAACATCCAATAAAAAAAAAATATATATATATATTAATTTCTTCATCAATTTAAGCCAATATGAATTCTGCTACATATTTAAAGGTAAAAAAAATCCCAATAAACGTAGATTGATGGGTTTGCGCAAAAGTTATAGTGGCTACAAACTATGGAATATGTTTATGCTTTTTTTTTAACTAATAATGTTGGCGATCAGCAATTTTTAGCGGGTCTGCGACATTGCAGCGGACAGATGGGACACCTAACTGACATTTTTGACACTTTTTGGAGAACCAGTTTTTGTTTTTTTTCTTGGGAGGGTGTCTCAGCACAGGGCACAGGGCCAATCAGCACTGTCTAGACAGAATGTCAGGGGTCATGCAGCCTCGCAGGACAAAGGAGAATGAAAACTCCTCCTACATGTTTTAACCAGACACTGATAGAAGTTACAAGACTGCTATATACGGCTAATGAGAAAAGGTATTTAGCCTTTTAAATGTATTAAAATAATTGCATTTCCATGTTCTATGTACAGTAAAAACTTGGATTGCGAGCATAATTCGTTCCAGAATCATGCTTGTAATCCAAAGCTAAATGTTGTACCTTCATGAAATGTAACCATATTGGTAAACTTAGAGGCTCCTCTCTTCTTTTTTTATACTCAGTTGTGACATGACGCTACTCTTATATCAAGACATCGCTTGTATATCAAGGCAAAATGTATTAAAACATTTTCCATGTCTTTCAAAACGCTCTCAAACCAAGCTACTCTCAAACCAAGGTTTTACTGTACTGTGGGAGATCAGATATAGTGAATGCAGGCTCCTGGGCAGGGGCGGACTGACCATTTGGGCACTCGGCACTGCCCAAGGGCCCCATACCACTAGGGGGCCCCATCAGGGTTGTGTTTTTTTACATCTGTCCCTGAAATGTCCCTTACCGACATTCTTTTGGTCTAAAAATCCCAAGATTATAGCTGCTCCGCCTCTCCAGTACCTTTTCAGTGTGGGTATGTGTATTCTGTGTGTATGTATACTGTGTGTGTATACTGTGGCCCCATAATCTATAGCCTGGGGGCTCCATAATCTCCTATTGCCTGGGGGCCCCATAATCTCCTATTGCCCGGGGGCCCCATAATCTCCTATTGCCTGGGGGCCCCATAACCTCCTATTGCCCGGAGGCCCCATGAGTTGTCAGTCCGCCTCTGCCCCTGGGTTTAGTAACACTAAACTTCAGATGGCTACAGATTGCCAGCTGTGTATGCAGCCTAGCAAGGGAAGCAAAGACAAGGAAATGTCTAGCCAAGTCAGCCACTTTTAACAGAGAAGAACTATAGCATGGCAGCACAGTGGTGTAGTGAGTAGCACTCTTACCTAGCAGTAAAAAGGGTTGCTGGTTCGAATTCCGACCTTGACACTACCTGCCTGGAGTTTGCATGTTCTCCCTGTGCCTGTGTGGGTTTCCTCCGGGTACTCTAGTTTCCTCCCATAATCCCAAAGACATGCTGGTAGGTTAATTGGTTTCTGCCTAAATTGGCCCTAGTATATGAATGTGAGTTAGGGACCTTAGATTGTAAGCTCCTTGAGGGTAGGGACTGATGTGAATGTACATTGTATATGTAAAGCCCTGCGTAAATTGACGGCCATATATATGTACCTAAATAATAATTATAAATAGCATACACCAATCAGTCCCAGTGACACACAGGCTTTACCTCCCCTTTCCCTATTACTATGTTGCAATCTTTGGTTAATTTCTATCCTTGGAACCTTTTATATATGAATTTAGAGGAGTGAGCCCTGTGGCAGGAATTGGGGTAAGCTGCAGGAGTAATGCTGCGTACACACGATCATTTTTCGACCAAAAAAAAAATTCGAACCTGCTGCATTTTTTAACGTTGTTTTAAACGATGTTGTTTTTCGGGTTGTAAAAAATGTGGGCTAAAACTACGTTTTAAACCCGCGCATGCTCAGAAGCAAGTTATGAGACGGGAGCGCTCGTTCTGGTAAAACTACTGTTCATAATGGAGTAAGCACATTCATCACGCTGTAACAGACAGAAAAGCGCGAATCGTCTTTTACTAACACGGAATCAGCTAAAGCAGCCCAAAGGCGAATATAACTTCCCCTTTAGAGTGCTGTCGTACGTGTTGTACGTCACCGCGCTTTGTTCATCATTTTTTTTAAACGATGGTGTGTGGGCAACATTGTTTTTAATGATTAAGTTGAAAAACATTCGTTTTATTTCATGCTGAAAAATGGTCGTGTGTACGCGGCATGACTCTCTGCAAATCATTTTCCTAAAGGTGCACTACCTCTGAACATGGCTAGGTGGCAGTACAACACAAAACTGCACTTTAAGCAGGAAGTAGAGCCTGCATATATAACATGCAAACATGGCTACCCAATGTACATAATTAATTATGAACTCTCTGTAGTAGCTACAACATTTTTAAAACACTAACACACATTGATACAATGTTTTACAGCGGATTCAATTCAATAGTATAGTTAAATAAAAAATTCATGATAATTCCCTTCAAATATAGACCAGAGAGGTGAAATGATGCAGTGACCTCACAAGCGTATTCAGTCTGCCAGTTAGGAGCGGAGTCTTCTGCGCCACCTGTGGGAAGCTTTCTGCAATCCTGCTGTCAGTATGAATTAATAATCTACTTGTACTGACCTCATTGATCTATCCTTGGAGCGCAGGAAAGGGCAGAGACGAATGCAGAGCCCTGTGCGTTTTTACATAACAGACTTTACACAGATGAGATACAAAACTTGTGCTTTATGTATATAGGGTCACACACTGACTTATTTAGTACCGCAGTGCAAAGAGCAGTGATCATGTCCAAAGTGCAGCCATCTATCAGCAGCTGAAAAGATTCCACCTTTTATTTGTTTAGAGCAGTCAGAACATCGAGAGAGAGGATTGCTTATTTCACGCTGTGAGTGTCTGTATCGTTGCTTGTTGCCAGGCAATATTAACAATAATTGAAGGGAAAACATATAGCACATTGTCAGTGAGTTTCCAGTTAATATTGTAGCGTTCAAAGGGATCACAAAGGGATCGGAATCTTTGGCATCTTGATTGGCTGAAATGATGTAATTACCGCGCATGCGCACAGTAATTCAATCATTCTGCCACTTAAGTATGCCCAGGATGTACCCTGCACATGCGCAGCTCAGAGCACATTCTAAAGAAGATCAAAAGTAGACATGTGCAATTCGTTAAGACCCGGACCATTATGCAGGTAAAGGACCTGGCCAGTTTTTGCGATTCGGCACTGCTTCTTTTTAACTGACAATTGCGCGGTCGTGCGATGTGGCTCCCAAACAAAATTGGCGTCCTTTTTTTCCCACAAATAGAGCTTTCTTTTGGTGGTATTTGGTCACCCCTGCTGTTTAAATTTTTTGCGCTATAAACAAAAATAGAGAGACAATTTAAAAAAAAAATGCAATATTTTTTACTTTTTGCTATAATAAATATCCCCAAAAAAGATATAAAAAAAACATGTTTTTTTTCTCAGTTTAGGCCGATACGTATTCTTTCACCTATTTTTGGTAAAAAAATCGCAATAAGCGTTTATCGATTGGTTTGCGCAAAATGTATAGCGTTTACAAAATAGGGGATAGTTTTAGGGCATTTTTATTAATATTTTTTTTTTACTAGCAATGGCGGCGATCAGCGAATTTTTTTTGTGACTACGACATTATGGCGGACACATCGGACAATTTTGACACATTTTTGGGGCCATTTTAATTTTCACAGAAAAAAGTGCTATAAAAATGCACTGTTACTGTGAAAATAACAGGAGCTAACCACTAGGGGGCACTGAAGGGGTTAAGTGTGACCTTATGTGTGTTTCTAACTGTAGGGGGGCGAGGCTTGATGTGTGACACCGGCGGCGATCAGGTTCATGGGTCCCGCGGGCATGGTCTCTTAAATGCGACGTACCTGTACGTGCCTGTGCCCAGCCGTGCCACTCTGCCGACGTATATCGGCATTAGGCGGTCCTTAAGTGGTCAAGTTATGAATTCGTGTTTGGGCGAAAATTCTGTATTTGGGAACATCCGAATGAACAAAATACTCTTTTGATAAATGCATGCAAAAACAAATTGTCAGAAAGAACGAAAATACAGAAGAATCAAAAATCTGAAAATACAAAAATACAAAAGAACAAAAAACGATTCAACCTATGAGTTTGGATAATTTAGTTTTTCGTATTTTCGTTCTTTCATAATTGATGAATACATCCTACTGCAAGTAGTCCTTACAATGTACACTTTTCCTGCCGTAAACATAACATATTTCCTTCGGGGAATTTCAAGAATTTCTTTTTATAAAGCCACTTTTTCAAATATTTGATAATTTCCTCCTAGGAATAAGTAACATTTTAATTTCAACTGAAAGCAAATGCACTGTTATTAAAAAAAATAAAAAAAATAAAATAAAAATAAAATAAAACTAATTGATGAATACATTTGCATTCGTATTTATTTTGGATATATTCGGATTCATTTGATTTTCATTTGATTTTCGGATGGGCAGTGGTCGTGTGTTATCTCTGGCCAATGAGCTTGTCCCTTATTCAGTGGCGTATCTAGGGTATGGCAGCCATGGGCGCCATTTGAAAGGGGCGCTGTTGAGTGGCTGGGCAGCAAGGCATTTTCCAGGGTCTCTTCCTCCCTCCTCCCCAGCACCTTTGCTAATGGACAATGGCAGCGATATCGATTGTTGCGTTTAGCCACAGTTCTCCCAGGCTCTCCCATTTTAACTGGTCAGATTGGCAGATCACAAAGAAGAAGGAACATCAGATTCTCCCTCTCCTCTGTGAAAACCGAGGCCTTAAGTGATGGAGATTTCATCACTTCCAGTATTGGTTCTGCATTTACCTGGCCTTGGAGGGCAGAGGAGGGATCAGGGGTCTAATAAACCCCAGATTTCCTCATAAAGAGGATATGTCACTACCCAAGGTATCACAAGGGATGATAAATATTACTATTTTCAAATGTCTCGACAGGGGGCGCAGTTTCAGTGCTTGCCATAGGCGCCATTTACACTAGATACGCCTCTGCCCTTATTCCCTTGTGTGTTTTTCTATGTAAGCCCGGATTCACATTATTGCGATGCGGGAACCAGTGCGATTCTAGTGCCGGTTCCCACATTGCATCTTCTCTGCAGGCATTTCACACTGCCCTCTGCGAACCGCTGCGGGTGTCAATGCAAGGTTAATGACACCGCCAGATCGGTTCACAGATCGCAGTGCGAATTATGAATTCAGACAGGAATTGGATCGCATGGGTGTGGAGACCCATGCAATCCAATTCCAGTGCTGGGAAAAGAAAGGTGCCTGCACCTTCTTCATGCGAATCAAATGTGTGTTCAGCCATACAACTGTATGGCTGAATTTGAATTGCACAGACATACATTGCATGTGATCGCCACCTCAATGCGAATCACATGCAATGTCTGTGTTAGCAATAGTATGAACCCAGGCTCAGACTGCATTACATCGAGTGTCCAGACAGGGTGTGGTGGGCCGATTCCGAATACAACCACCAATGTCCAAATGAACAAAGACTCCGAGCCCGACTAACGAATTCCGTATCTCAAAAAATGGAACGTAACGAATACGAATGCATCCGAAGTTACGAATTATCAGAAGTAACGAAAATCGGTCATACCAAATGATCTGATAAACTAAAAAAAAAAAAAAAAACCAACAACTTAAAAACTAATTTGGTAGTGCACACGTCTAAACACAAGCAGGCAGGTAAGTTTGTTTTACTGCTTTCTGGCTCTTCCATAATTCTATTAGGCCCCTTTCACACAGATGGCTGTTCTGCTGCAGTTAAAAGCAGTTTATTTTCTGCTGAAATTCAAGACTCCAGGCAATCAGCTGCATTTGTACAGTGCGATTAGCTGCGGTTGCGTTTAGCCACAGTACGATATTGAATGGGGATCCGACTTGGATCCCTGCCAATACCAAGCACTGTGTATGGTATGAATCTTGAGGGGGAACGTATGGGTTCCCCCTCCAAGAGCATACCAGGCCCTTGGGTCTGTTATAGATTTTAAGGGGAACCCCCATAAGCCGAAAAAACGGCGTGGGGGTCCCCCCAGAATCCATACCAGACCCTTATGCGAGCACTCAGCCCGGTCGGTCAAGAAAGGGGGTGGGGACGAGCGAGTGCTCCCCCTCCTTAACCGTACCAGGCCGCATGCCCTCAACATAAGGGGGGTAGGTGCTTTGGGGCAGGGGGGCGCCCTGCAGCCCCCCCCCCCACACCAAAGCACCCTGTCCCCATGTTGATGAGGACAGGGCCTCTTCCCAACAACCCTGGCTGTTGGTTGTCGGGGTCTGCGGGTGGGGATCCTGGCCCCTACATCGTACCCCTACCCATTCACCTGGAGGAAAAAAATGTAAAAAAAACACACTTCTCAGGTTTTAAAAGTAATTTATTAGGCAGCATTTATTAGGGGGGTCTTCTTCCAACTTCGGGGTCTTTTCTTCTCCCCTCTTCTCCTTCCTTCTGCCGGGCTTCTTTGCTGTCTTCTTGCAGCTCTTTTACGAGCGGGGGCCCGGTCTTCTGTCGCCTTCTTCCCTCTTCTTTTCTTCGATGTTGACACGTTGCTTCTTCCCGCTGACATAATTACCTCCTGACAACATAATTACTCCGCCCCCTTATGTCGTCGCCACCCGGAGCATGCTGGGACTGTGATGTCATAAGAGGCCAATATAAATCGTTACGCACCGCACACCCGGCATTACAGTGGGAGGGAGTGTTGAGTCAGCATCGAAGAAGAGAGGAGGGAAGAAGGCGACGCAGCAGACCGGGGCCCACACTGTTAGCCCTTGTGCCCAGCCGTGCCACTCTGCCGACATATATCGGTGTGCGGCGGTCCTCAAGTGGTTAACAAGCCGCTCATTATAATTAGAAGAAAAGAGGTTTAACCCTAAATCGCGTAGAGGGTTCTTTACTGTAAGAGCGGCAAGGATTTGGAATTCCCTTCCACAGGCGGTGGTTTCAGCAGGGAGCATACAAGGGATATACAAGTGTAGCGCCCCCCCCCCCCCCTATTTTGTTGGGCGTTACGCTAAAGTTAGTGGGGAGTGGGAGAGCTAAGTTGCTTGGTTAAGTTCAGACTGCTGTCAGCTTAGAACTGCTTTCTAAGGACCCATTAGGACCCATTAGTTCTACCCCTTTGAAAAGTATAGAAATTCCTCAGGCCTGTGGCAGAGGCCCTAATTCCTCCCAGTGACTATTGCAAGTGACCTTCCGGCTGCCAGGCCCAAGTTAGACGCCTGTCCGGGGCACTTTACCCACTCTGACGAGAGTGGAGACGATTAAGTGTGACTGTACTGAGAGCAAGCTGCTCTCTATAATATCCAAGGCCTGATACTGCAGTTTTCTTCCGCTCATCAACCTTTCTCTATTGTGTGCCATGTTGATGTTGGCCATGTTGGGCCTTGGAATAAAACTTTGAAAACGCACTCTGATGTCTGGACACTCTCTTTATTCACTTTCCACAAGTATTCACCCCTAGACAAGCATAACTGGTGACTTAATACGCCGACCCACAAAATCAACCAGCGGCTCCTTCGGGGGTAGCGCTAAACAAGGTAATACTGACATATAATCACACACATTGGTTGGACTTGATAGACTTGTGGCTTTTTTCAACCTCAGCTACTTTGTAACTGTGTAGGTCCGAGAACAGAACCTAAAAAAAGGGGGGATAGGGTTGGGACTTTACATGAGGCATATGATAAACAACCATAGGCCTCCATCCCTGTAAATGGATAGAAGGGGAGGAGGTTTTGGGACTTTAAATGAGATGCATGTTTAGCAATATGCAATTAAATATATATATGGAATATTATTTTTTTTTCCATAATGATCAGTTACCAACCAGAAAAGCAACAAACCAAATTAACCTGTCTAGCTGTATGCATTAAAAACAGAGGTTTAGTTGCACGCATTTAAAAAAATGTGTGTAAGCTGCAGGCTGTCAAGGCTCTCTGTGTACTGCAGTCATAACTATGAATTTTAAAGTTTCCTCAGTAGGAGCACAGGACCTTGGGTGACCCTGACAGAGAAAGAAGGAAGAGAGGAGGAAGTAGAATTGTAAATAAAGCTAAGGTGCGGTTTGAATAAGTAGGAAGAGAACCAGCGATTAGTGCAGTCACGGAGACCAAAGGCGTGGAGTTTTTTGAGGAGAAGGGGGTGGTCAACCGTATCAAAGGCAGCAGAGAGGTCAATGAGTAGAAGTAAAGAATAGTGTCCATTGGTTTTGGCCGTTAGTAAATCAACTGTTAGTTTTAGGGGAGACGTTTCTGTGAAGTGTTGAGGACGAAAATCCAGACTTAAAGGGGAGTTCCACCCACAATTTCACTTTTTAAATATAAATACCCCTGTAATACACAAGCTTAATGTATTCTAGTAAAGTTAGTCTGTAAACTAAGGTGCATTTTGTTAGGTTGTTACAGCATTTAGTTAGTTTATAATCTAGAAATAGACCGTGGCCATCTTAAGTGTGGGCATCATGAAGCCAGACTGTATGACTTCCTGGATTTCAGCTTTGCATATCTCGCACATGCTCAGTGCTGCACAAGCAATGTAATAGGTTTCAGTCAGGTTTGCAAGGACTACTGGGAAACATGATGCCTATCCCAGAAACACTTGCAAATAGCCTTGTGACTTAATAGCCTAGGCTAATAAGGAGGAGGAAGTAATGAAGGAATACAAAATAAAGGTATTTACAAGCAACAAAATAAATAAAAATTATCCATCTGAACACTATGAGATTGGGGCATGCAGCACAGACAAACATAAAAAAATGGGTGGAACTCCACTTTAAGGGGATCAAGAAGGCTTATGTGCCTGTTCATATTTTGTCTTCAATGGTAAAGGCCCCCACCTATTAAAGTTTAATACATGAGTTACTACCTGCAGTAGAATACTTACTGTAGCACCTGCTTACTTAAGGTATCAGTGCTATTTAAATTTAGAGGGAGATCAGAGTGTCGTTAAACTCTGATCCAAATGGGAATGTGCAAAACAGGGTCTCTGTCTCAGATTGGCTGTGCAGTGGGCTTATTGTGTTGTGCAGGGGTGTTCTTCCCACCCCTGTGTGGTAGATGGCAGCAGTGGAGTCGAGGTTTGGGTGCTCTTCCCCAGCAGCCAATCAGGAGGGGTTGGCCTCCCTGTGCATGCTGGGGGAGGGTATTTATGGGGCAGACGCCATTGGTTCTGGGTTCTCCTTCATCTAGTGTGGCACCCACCTTTAGGGTGGCCACATCACAGCGCTCCGGCGTGTTGGCCTACCTGGCCGGGGCGTGCGTGGCACGCAGTGTTCCTGGTTCCGGGGCCACATTGGCCTGGAACAATTGAGCAGCGACGTGACCCAGTGAGCGACTGGGTTCCCACCTTTGAGGATCCCAAGCGGTAGTGCTGTTCTGTGGGGAGTCCATCTGAAGAGCGCCATTGAGAGGCTGGCGGTCCAAAAGGGCCTCGACAAACCACAGGGGATCAAGATAGCCGGACACTGAAGGATTGATCACCTCTCAGTCGGTACCTGGGTGACAAGTTGAAGGAGGCCCAGGTGTAATTCACCTAGGGAGGATCTCCTCCGTAACTACAATCAGAGAGGGCCTGTGGCAGAGGTGTCTCCCTGACGTTCACGAAGGAGACTTTTCCTCAAGTTCAAGTTCACTAAGGAGGGTCTGTGGCAGGGACTTTATCCTACAAATGTTTGAGTGATACTCCGGCTGCCAGGTCAGTGAGAGAGGCCTGTCCGGGTACATTAAACCCACTCAGGCAGGAGTGGCGCAGAGAAGCGTTACGCTTGGGAGCAGGACTGTTTCCTATCATTACGCCTGAATCTGCTATTCTCATTTCTTCCTTCAACTTTACTTTCCTCACCACAAGTTTTATTGTTTTTATCTGGCGGGGTAATAAAGAGCACAGCAAAGAGCACCTGTTGTGGACATTCCTTTACTTCTACTAAATGCATCATGCACCCCTAGGAATTCGGAAACGTGCCACCCAAAAAAAACAGCAGCTCCTCTGGGGGTAGTGCTACATTACCTTATCTACATCAACAGTAAAAATGCTAGGAGGTCACTGATGGGGTTAAGTTCTGATTTTGTTTTTTATTTGGTTAAAGAAAATTCTGCCTTAATACAGTAGATGGCAGTATTGCAAAGCTTCTGATCATCGCTGATCCTAGCAGAGGAATTAATAATGTACATAGACTGAGGCAGGTCAGATCTTACTGCATGTGACATGTGCAAATTAACCCTAAACAAGGCACATAGGAAGCTATTTTAATGATACTGAAAACTGTTCAATACAAGATCCATTTTGCAATTACATTATTATTATTATTGTTTTACAGTAACAGGACTTAGTGCCAACGGTTTGTGCAGAGCTTTACAGAATTAAGGGAGGCAGTACACTTACAATACAATATATATTTTTGTTTTATTAAGGATTTGTATCACACACAAAAGAAAAACAAAAAGGACAAGTGGTAACCACATAATAAAACATAGCAACTTTTCCCATGCACCATCCCTCTACCATTCCCAATACTTTGGGCCCTTAGGACCTATGTTGAGAGCTGCGACCGGAGCCCACCCAGGTGTGTTGCAACAGCGTGTTGTGACCGTCACCTGATTGGTTGAAAGGACAGATAATCCTATTGGACGCCTGAGAGGAGAGGAAGTGGGGAGAAAAGCCGCTGGCCAATGCCTGGATGCCCAGCCCCTGCCCCGCTCCTTGGATGCCTGAACTCCGCCACTCCTCGGATGCCCGATCCCCCGCCACTGCTCCTTGGATGCCCACCACCTAGATAAGGGTAAGTGCTAGTGGACCAACCGGCAAACAGTGGGGGATGGCTTGAGTTGCTGTGGGGGGTTTGGTTGTTTGCCGCCCCCCAAACAAAAAAACACCAGCTACCACTGGCCCTTCGGCTTCAGTGGGAATAATTTACAGATGTGGTGCGCACAACTTCCATAAAGTCATATTCATCTGGATATGAAACTGCACTACAGAGATGACTGTCACTCAGCAAAAGCCATAGCTAAAACGTACAAAACTGAACGAGCGTTCCGAAAACAAAAATTCTGGTGTATGGCAGGGATTTGCACCCAGGTGCCTGCAGAGGTGGGGGTGCCGAATACCAAACAGACTCTCTAACAGAAGCCCTCTCTGTGTCCATCACAGAGGCCCCCCTCCAGGTCCCAATAAAGTACTCTGCTTCTCTTCCTGTATTTTGTTTATTGTTAAAAGATCATGTAAGGATCCCGGGGTAATGAAGACGGTGTGGGTGAGCATCTCTGTGGTTGAGTCATTGCCATAGAAATATTTGTAAAGAGGAGGAGTTAGTAAAATGACGACGCCCATGTGGGGGCGCCAGAAATATTTCTGCACCCAGGCACCTGTGACCCTAGGATCGGCCCTGGTGTATGGACAGCTTAAGACCAGACATCATAATCACATGGAGGCATGGGTTGGAAAGCCATTAGCACACCTAAAACTTAGAACTAAATAAGTATGGCAAACTGTCACCTCAGTCTGCAAGGAGTTTGGTTTTAGGAGTATGGACATTAAAGTGGTTGTAAACCTCAGACATGAAATATGAACAAACCATATCCCTCTATAGTGCGTACTTGTCCCAATTAGGAGCACTAAGTGTTATTTCTGTCTGCTGCTTTGTTTTCCTGACTCCAAGAAAAAAATGGTGACAGGGGAGGGATCTCTAACAGATTTATAGCCTCAGCTCTGTTCCTGTGTGCTGTGTGAAGGGGTGTGTGTCCCTTCCCTCCAATCAACTCTCAGGCCTCGTACACACGAGGCAATTCATTTGTTCAAATCGGTCGGACCGACCGATTTGAACAAATCTGTCTCTTTGGATTTTGGTTTGCTCGCGTGTACACACGAGCAAACCAAAATCCCCGCCAGCAGATGGCGCGCTGACGTGTTGGTGACGTGGCGGTGACGTTGACGCCGCCACGTCACCGCACCAGGAAGTAAAACACTTCTGCGCATGCGCCGAATCCATTCGGCGCAGGTGCGAGACGACATGTCTGCTGGTAAGTGTACTAACCAGCAGACATGTCGGGCGGACGGGTTCCCACCCGATAGATTTCAAAGCATGCTTTGAAATCTGTCGGGTGGCCAAATCCGTCGGCTCGCCCGTACACACGATCAAATCTGTCTGCTGGGACGGTCTAGCAGACCGTTTCCAGCAGACAGATTTGATCGTGTGTACGCGGCCTCAGAGGTCTACTCACTGAAGCTCTGCAAAGTGTAATTTCAGTTCTCCACCAGCTTTTTTTCTGACAGCTCAGACATACTTTATAATTTTTGTAGTTTTAACGCATGTAGAGGAGAATGCTGCAGATAAACAGGTACAAGGATTTGTTTATTCTCTGTGTATCACCTGAGGCTAGTCACTTCACTGGGTAAATGGAGGGGTTTACAACCACTTTAAGGGTGCTGGGTTAATACAACACACCACAGTGGAAAAGTTGGTTTTAGCTCCTAGTGGATGAACAACTACACAGTATGCTATTATGGTGGCCATACACGCTTCTATAAATAATAGATTTCTTTTCCGATTGATCTCTCCCATTAAGTGTGATCAATATGTATAGTTGATAACTCTTTCAATCAATAAGTCAACACAGAAGTTGATTTCGATTGATAGTTGAAAGATACAGTTGTAATGTATTGATGGCATCCCTGTTTCAACCACGCAATATCATGATCAAAATACGATCAATTTCATAAACAAAGCATTGCTGTACTGGCAATCAATGAGACCTGATTGATCAGTTTATTCCCTGGCTCGATCAAATTCAATCTAAATTAAGTCTTAGCCACCCATTGCCCATTATCACTTTTCTATATAACGTCCCAACTTTTCTTTTCAGTATAACTAAGTCTAGAAATCAGCAGCCGCCGCTCCATTAGCACATAGTTTCAGAGGCACAGCATCGACGCAGGGCTGTGTCTGTGTCCCCACAGGGGTGTCAAAAATCCTTGCACCAGCCCTGAGAGTGCACAGTCTATTTGCCCTTCGTGAATCAACCCCACTGACTCACTGTGATCGAAAACCAATGTTGGCTGTGCAGTAATCTGGCCATGCTAGATTATTTTGCAATAAGATGGTCAGACATTAGGGGGTATATTTGTATAAACATTCACTGCACGAATGTCAGAAGCATTAGTGCAAGCTGATCGAAAGATCACCATATTTTTATAAGAGTAATTCCTGTATCATTGGATTTTTTTCTAGTGGCAAAAAAGTGGTATAGTTTCCTCATTCAGGCGTGTCATAAAATGGTACCACATTCTGGCCACCAGATGGAGCTGAAGATGCAGGCATTAATCTCTTAGAAAAAATACAGTGACATTTCATTCAGCTTGCATGAATGCTTCTGACATTCCTGCAATGAATGTTTTATGAATTAATGAATGTCAAATAAGCAACAAAACAAGATGGTGCTTATCTCTTCATTTATTAAGAAAAAATAAAAAATTTAATATTTAATTTTTTCTTTTTATAAATGAAGTGATCTGCTTAGCATAGTGTGCTCTTTGTTGCCTATGTTATATATATATTCTTTAATATTATTTTTTTCAAGAGTTTTCAAGGATCAGCAAGATCACCAGCCTGCTGTTCCGATCTTCTGATTCACACGAGTGACCCTTGTGAGCACATCCCAGTGTGCATCTGTACTCAATTACAGGATGTCACTTACACATGTAGTATAAGAGTCAAAACATAGCTAACCCCACTAAACCACCCTTGCTGGGTTCAGTAAAACCTTTCCAGGCAGGTATCAAGTCTTAGAATGGACTGAAATATAACAGAAAGTCTAGGATGAGAGAAGTCTGTAACAAAGAGGGGGTGAATGGAAGATAATATAGACGTCGGGCCAGATTGTCGTACAGACGCGTATCTTTGTGCGGGGGCGTAGCGTATCTCATTTACACTACGCCGCCGTAACTTTGAGAGGCAGGTGCCGTATTCACAAAGAAGTTGCAGCCAAAGTTACGGCGGCGTAGCGTAAATGGGCCGGCGTAACCGTGCCTAATTCAAAATAGGCAGGTAGGGGGCATGATCCATGTAAATGAATCGCGACCCCACGTAATTGACGCTCTTTCCGAACGGCACATGCATCCTCCGTGGACTTATCCCAGTGCGCATGCTCAAAAATACGCCGCAAATACTCATTGGTTTCGACGTGAACGTAACTTACGCAAAGCCCTATTCGCGAACGTTTTACGCAAACGACGTAAACAACTGAAAATTCGACGCTGTCCCGACGTCCATACTTAACATTACGTACGCGTCATATAGCAGGGGTAACTTTACGCCGGACTTACGCTTACGCCAACGACGTAAAAAAAAAATGCGACCGGGCGGAAGTACGTACGTGAATCGGCGTATCTAGCTCATTTGCATATTCGACGCGTAAAACTACGGAAGCGCCACCTAGCGGCCAGCGTAAATATGCAACTAAGATACGACGGCGTAAGAGACTTTTGCTTAGATCTAAGTCTCTTACGCTGGTCGGATCTAAGCAGAATTCCGGCGTATCTTGCTTTCAGAATACAGAAAATAGACACGCCGACGCATCCTTGAAGTTACGCGGCATATCTCGAGATACGCCGACGTAACTTCTTTGAGAATCTGGCCCGTCATGTCCAGATTTTGTAGTACAGTTATACATTTTTCTAACATACGTGCTAACAAAATTTTGATTTCGGCTTAGAAAAAAATATTTCAATTGCGTAGTCCTTCTCATTCCTTCACGTCCCATTTTCCATTCCACTATCCACCGCATGAGCCTCAATCAATTTGGCTTATTATAAGTAATTGTTACGGAATGACATGTACTCAATATCCTAAATAGAGGTAGTTGCCATGTTAAAATAATAAAATACTGGGGCACCGTGGTGGTCCTACGCTCTTCCCACTTTGCACCCGACCAGCCTAGGTCTTGCTAATTGACCTCCTCTACCCTCCCGACCTGGGGGAACCTTGAACCCCTTTCCTACCCAACGTTCCTGCTCTGTACCTCCTTTCCTCTTCTCTCTCTCTCTTCTCTTCTCTTTTGTTTTTTTGGTGTTTTTTCTATTTTCGTTTTTCGTCCGTAAGACCCCAATTCTAGTCTTGTTTTCCAAACTTTTTGTGGACTACCTCACGCCCCTGATCAATTAAGCTCATCTACCCTATGTTGACCCCCGGCCTTGGCCGGAGGGCTGTTGATGTTTGACGATTTCTACAATCAAATATGCTTTTAATGTGTATAAGGCTGCTTTCACACTGAGACGCTTTGCAGGTGCTATTGCGCTAAAAATAGCGCCTGCAATGCGCCCTGAAAGAGACGCTCCTTTCTATCCAGTGTGAAAGCCTGAGGGCCTTCACACCGGAGCGTTGCACTGGCGGGACGCTAAGGGCCAGTTCACACCAGATGCAGTTCCGTACAGTTTCGTTGGCATTTTTTCTGCACTAAAAATGCATGCACAGTGTTTTCCATGTATTTCAATGGCTCTAGTTGGCTCTAGTTTACACCGTGCACTCAGTTTCCGATCAGTTTCCGGTGCATATTCCTTTTGTTCACTTCTATTTTATAAATTCCTTTTCTCAGCAGCAGTATATAGCAGTCTTCTGACTTCTATTAGAGTCTGGGTAAAGCTTGTAGCAGGAGTTTTTATTCTCCTCTGACTGTCCTATGAGGCTGCATGACCCCTGACCTTCTGTCTGGACAGTGCTGATTGGCCCTGTGCTGATCACATGCACCCCCCCCCCAAAAAAAAAACTCTCTAGCAAAACACACAAAACTGAGAATGTGCAGAGTGCCTCCAAGGCTCTGTACTATCAGCAGATGGTAAAAGAAGGGGAGGATTAGAGAAGACAGGATCAAATACCGCACCGCTAGCGGCCAAATCCTGCGGCAATTCCGACGGTATAGCGCCACTATTTTTACACAATGCAGAGGATTAACCCCTTAGGGTCCACAGTGAGTATAACAAACATGCTTTACTGCATATACAGACTGATTTTACTGTTGTGGGTTTAGTAACGCTTTGATAGGCTGCCCTATACGTGACGCACGTGAACGTATGGAGCCTTAACCACTTAAGACCCGGACCAATACGCTGGTAAATGACCCAAGGTGTTTTTGCGATTCGGCACTGCGTCGCTTTAACAGACAATTGCGCGGTCGTGCGACGTGGCTCCCAAACAAAATTTGCGTCCTTTTCTTCCCACAAATAGAGCTTTCTTTTGGTGGTATTTGATCACCTCTGCGATTTTTATTTTTTGCGCTATATACAAAAATAGAGCGACATTTTTGAAAAAAAAACACTATTTTTTACTTTTTGTTAAAAAAAAATCAAATAAACTAAATTTTAGTCAAACATTTAGGCCAAAATGTATTTAGCCACATGTCTTTAGTAAAAAAAAAAATCGCAATAAAAAAAAATAGCTACCTAGCGGGAACAGCGACACTAATACAGCGATCAGAAAAATGATCGCTTAGTGATGCTGGCAATAGGGAGTGAAAGGGTTAACTAGGGCGGTGATCAGGGGGTTAAAACTTTATTAGGGGGGGTGGGGGGGCTATCCTGAACCTAACACTAACTGTTTTTTACAGTGCCTGTCACACTGACACTAAATGCAGTGATTAAATCACTGCATTCAGTAACACTGTGACAGGGGGGTGGGGGGGGCGATCACAAGGGGTTAATATGCCTATGTGAGTGTGTGTCAGTGTTGTGTTGGTGCACACTTACTTGTCATGTCTTCTCTCATCAGCAGCGCTGGGAAACAGCGCTGCGATGAGAGAATACATCATTTCCTCCTTCCTGTGTAAACACAGGAGGAGGAAGTGACAGGCTGGGAGCGCGCTCCCATTGGCTGGGAGCGATCGCGGGGGGGCGGAAAACACGGACATCCGCCCGCAGATCCCGGATCGCTCCCAGAGGTAGGGAGACCCCCGCACGCCGCGGAGGGGGTCCCGATGGGACCCCCGAACCGCACTCAGGCGGGGACGTAAATTTACGCCCTTGTGCCTGTACGAGCCATGTTGTGGCCGTATATGTGCGTGCGGGGGTCTTTAAGTGGTTAATAAAACCTGCAGATTAACCCTTTAAGGACCGCCGCATGTACATATACGTCGGCAGAATGGCACGTACAGGCACATTGGCGTACCTGTACGTCCCTGCCTAGACGTGGGTCGGGGGTCCGAACGGACCCCCCCCCCGGTACTTGCGGCGGTCCCTGTGGCTTTAGGAGCGATCCAGGATGAGGGGGCGGCTGTTTGTTTTTGTCCGCCCCCTTTGAATCGCTCCCAGCCAATGCGCGCACCCCCGCCCTCTTCCTGTGTAAACACAGTGAGTCTGCACAACACTACACTGACACCAGGACATGTAGGCGGATTAACCCCCCGATCACCCCCCCCCCCCAGCCCCCTGATCATATATTTACGGATCACTGCATTTAGTGTCAGTGTGACAGTTAGTGTGACAGGCAGTTAGTGTTAGGTCCAGGGTAGCCCCCCCCCCATTTAAAGGTTTAACCCCTTGATCACCGCCCTAGTTAACCCTTTCACCCCCTATTGCCAGTGTCACTAAGCGATAATTTTTCTGATCGCTGTATTAGTGTCGCTGTTGCCGCTAGGTAGCTAGTTTTTTTTTATTGCGATTTTTTTTACTAAAGACATGTGGCTGAATACATTTTGGCCTAAATGTTTGACTAAAATTTAGTTTTTTCGATTTTTCTTTTAACAAAAAGTAAAAAATATTTTTTTCAAAAATGTCGCTCTATTTTTGTTTATAGCGCAAAAAATAAAAATCGCAGAGGCGATCAAATACCATCAAAAGAAAGCTCTATTTGTGGGAAGAAAAGGACGCAAATTTTGTTTGGGAGCCACGTCGCATGACCGCGCAATTGTCTGTTAAAGCGACGCAGTGCCGAATTGTAAAAATGCCTCTGGGCATTTAACAGCATATTGGTCCTGGCTTTTAGTGGTTAAAAAATGTGGAAATCACTTTTTTAAATGACATGGACATTGTAAAGCCTAAAAGATCCAAGGACTGTAGAATTCTGTTAATACTGGACCACTGGAATGCCTGAAATCTATTAGAAGACAAGGCAAGACAGAAATATCAGTTTTGGACAGGGTTGACCTTTAACCACCTTTCCAACAAATGTGTATTCTAGGGCACGAGTCAAACAACTTATTTATTAGCTACCTGGCTTCCTTGTACTTGTATTGTTTTATATCTTGAAATAAATTTTTTTTTTTGTTTAGGAGAAACTGTGGACACACAATGGACTATGGAGTGTTGAATGTTGTTAGGATATTTTCTTTCCGGGTTGGATGTACTCTGTTCATAAGAATTGCACAAATCAGGAATATACTGCATTATGGCCACTAGGTGGTGCTGTCGATCATAGTAAATAAGTTTTTATTTCCTATGATCACCAGCTCCACCTAGTGGCCATGATGCTGTATCTTCCTGATTCCCATTATTCTTATGAATGAAGCACATCTAACGGGGCCCCAGGGTAGCAGTAGAATTCCAGTAAGGTTTCTAATCCTCCCAGTGTGCAGAGACCGACCTGTCATCTGCCTGCTTAGCGGGGATCGACGGAGCAATCCCCGGCTGAGCAAAGCCTAGCCTGTACACGGACACATCTGTGTGAAAGGGCCCTAAGAGGGGCATTCTTCCCATAGACCACAAAGGCAATTTACATTTCTTTATCGTACATCACGGGACACAGAGCCTAGTAATTACTAAGTGGGTTATATTCCACCTTTAGGTGCTGGACACTAGTGTAATCAATTAGACAGTAATCAATTAGACAGGAAGTTTTCTCCCTATATAACCCCTCCCATACTGGGAGCACCTCAGTTTTTTCGCCAGTGTCTAAGGTGTTGGTCATGAGTGAAGATGTGATCTGAGGAGCTTCACTGGAGGGATCCATGCTGTACACTGAGCGTGTAAACCGAGGCTTAAGGGCCCTTTCACACGGGGCGGATCAGTATTGATCCACCTCCGTGTGCCCGTAAGCTCAGCGGTGATCGTTCTGTAAATCCCTGCTGAGCCGTCGGATGACAGGGCGGTCTCCGCACACTGTGCAGGGACCGCCCTGTTTTTTCTCCACTCTCCCCTATGGGGGGAGCGGATGAACACTGACCGTGTGTCCGTGTTCATCCGATCCGATCTGCAGACGGAAGAAAAAATAGGGTTTTCTTCCGTCTGCAAAATCGGATGTTTGCGGAGGCGAACAATTACGGGTGTCAGCAGATGTTTTTCCGCTGACACCCACAATCACATAGGGACCCATGTATGTCCCCTTTTCATCTGCAAACGGATGGATGAAAAAGCGGACATACGGTCCGCACGTGTGAAAGAGCCCTTAGGCTTAGTTCTTTCAGCTGTCAGCAGGCCGTCACGTCCTTAACAACAGATGACTCATTCAGCTGTCAGTGGGGTTCCCCTGTTGACAGCTGAAGTGTAAACGAAGTCCCATTTGGAGTTGTAAAAAAAAAAAGCAGCCAGGCAATGTTTATCAACAACATTGCTCAGCCGCTGAAACAGAAAGGTAAAAATAAACATTGGGCCAGATTCACAGAGCCCTTACTCCGGTCTATCTCGCGTTAGACCGGAGTACTTTTAAATTACGCGCGTCGTTTCATTAGTCTGAATCCTCAAAACGACGACTTCGGGCTTCAATCCGACTGGCTTACGTGTTCGTACGCCTTCGGATCTACGCTGCAATAATTTTGCGGCCGCTGGGTGGAGTTCCCGCCGTTTTCCGAGTCGGGGTATGCAAATGAGATTTTTCCGACGATCCACGAAGTTACGAGCGTCGTTCGCAATCTCTTACGGCATCTGTAGTCATCTTTTTGCTGCGTAAAGTTATTCCAGCTTTTATCTGGTCTAGTATTAGACAGCCCATGTTAAGTATGGCCGTCGTTCCCGCGTCGAATTTCAAAGTTTTTTTGAAATTTTTTACGTAAGTCATCCGGGAATAGGAATGTACGTAAATGACGCTACTCAAACAAAAAATGAAGTAACGACGCACGGCGTGAAATTTCTGAACGGAGCATGCGCAGTTCGATCGCCGCTGGGACGCGCCTAATTTAAATGCTTCACGCCCCCTAATCGCGTATTTTGATTACGCGGCGAGAAATACACTACGCCGCCGTACCTTATGGGCCGAAATCTACCTGAATTCGTCGTAGAGCCAGGTAAAATACGGCGGCGTAGTGTATCTCTGATACTCTGCGCCAATGTAATTGTACCTGAATCTGGCCCATTGTTTATTTTTTTTGTATCTTTCTGTTTCTTCATCTACAGATCAAAGGGATGAACTTCGATCTGCAGATGAAGTCAGTTTAAAGCAACCTGTCATGTAAAAAATAATGTTTTTTTTCTATTTTTATAAAATGTTCCTCTGTTTTAACCCCTATTTAACCTTTCATTTACGCTAATCCGTCTTAATTAGCTCCTTATTCTCCTTCTCAATTCCATTATTATTTTATTGCTGATTTATTGCTTTTGTGCACTTCTATTTTTATAAACTAATGTTAATTAAAACTTTTTTTTACGTTTGTTTGCTTTGCTAAAATTTTGACACCTTTTAACATATATTTACATGATATTGCACATTGAAAAAAAGCGCAAAATAAAAAAATGCTTTGTACAACTGCCGACAGCTGAAGTGTAAACAAAACAGTTGCGGTAGGTATCGGTAAATAGTATCGTGAGTACTAAAAAAAAAGTATTGGTACTTGTACTCTTTGTAAAAAAAAATTAGTATCGGTGCATCCCTAGAATTTTCTGTCCCTTTGTTTTCACTACCCAGTCCATTTTATTGGTTCTTTATCAATCCATTGGTCCAAACAGCACAGCAATCTTATTATCTTACTATACCTTTTGTGTTTGCCAAATGTATTTTCAAACCCAGATATTATCTTGTAAAATGAGCAGTGACATCATCACTGTGCTGTACAAAGGCGTGCGCACAGGGTGTGCCAGGTGTGCCTGGGCACACCCTAATCATGGTGTGCAGATTCCCCCTGCTGCTTGGCTGCAGAGAAAGGGACTGAAGAATCTCTGTTCTCAGCCCCTTTCTCTATCTCAAAAGTGAGACATCAGGGGTCTGTTTAAACACCTGATATTTCACCAAAGCCCCCCAATAGGGCTCTTAAAAATTTGTAAAAAATATATATATATATTTTTTAAATAATAATATTGTAAGAAGGTTATAATAAAAAATAATAAAAAATAACTACTGACACTGTCCACTGCTCGACTGACACCAACCTCTGCCCTACTGACACTGTCCACTGCTCCACTGTCATATATATATATATATATATATATATATATATATATATATATATATATATATATATATATATATACAGTACTGTATATGTGCTTTGGAGGTGCGGTGCACACCCTTATACCATAGGCTGCGCACACCTATGGTGCTGTACATTTCCAGTGCAGACAGCGGAGCTGTGGGAGGGAACCAACAGGCTCCACCTTCTACAGGCTGCTGTAGACAACTACAGGAGGGGGCGGAGACAAGACCAGTCTCCCTGCACAAGAAGAGAGAGCACCGGTGAGTGGTCTTTATTAAAGGAGGTCCAATACTGGATTACTGCACAGATCTGGAAGAAATACACAAAAGCACACCAAGATTCAAGTAAAAATATAAATGCCTCTTGTATTTAGCTAATATTCGCTTATCCCCGAGTCCAGCTTTAAGCCCGGATATGTGGCAGTCCATTTCGGATTACACAATCTACACTTGCCAGATTCATCTTGAATATAATCAGAGGCCATTGTGTTGCTAGCAAGCCTTTGAGATCAAAGTAGGCTAAAATCAAAGTAGGCTAAAATTGGTCTGAATTTCTAGGTTTTTAACAGCTTTTATGCATTTTCTTGCAGCTTGACTGCAATTCCCAGTAACCTAATTGGCTAAGTTCTCATTAACATTCGATCCTGAAACAAAAAGGCGCACAGGTCCAATTTTTAAACAGATTTCCCATAAATGAGACAAGATCACGTTATTTTATCGTAAGTATTTTCTTATATTTGTAAGCGGCAGGTCTTCAAAGATGTAGCAGGGAGTATTGTAGGAAACTAAGATGGCTCCGCCGCGGCAGGTAAGAACATATGTCGTACGTAGCAATGACTTTGGCCTTGTGTTCTTTTAAACAAAACCACGTCCGCTGTCATTTTGTCCTATCCAAGGTCACGCCACCTTCTATTATCCCAGACAAAAACCTTTAAATTGCAAGCTGTTTCATTTAGGAGCTCTCAGCCCATGGAAATATATCTATGTATTGCTCTGAATACATTGTCAGGGCTATATATAGCATAAAAGTAATTTCAGCTTCGGAGTCATTCAGCAATATATGACTACCTCTAGGCGAGGGGGGAAGAAACAACAGCTGTAAAACACAACAGAGACCCAAAAGTATTGTGGCCATACGTAATACCTTATACTCTTGTTACTCTTTTATAATACTCATAACAAAAAATACAACATGAACTATTCACATCGCCAGTGTATTCACCAACCACGTATACAGGAATACAAGAAAACTTAATTGAGGGATCTTGGAGGAAAATTATATTTTATCAAATAAAATAATGTTTTAGTGTAATTGGAAAATATTAACATTTGTTTAGTCTTTTTCCCCCCAATATTTTGAATGTAATAACAACATAAAAAAAAAAGGTAAACATAAAATAAGTAATTTTCTTTAAAATATATATGTATATATATATATATATATATATATATATATATATATATATATATATATATATATATATATATATATATATATATATATATTTTCTATATAAAATGAAAAAAAAGGTATATATACATTTTTTTTCAATTTATATAGAAAATATACAGAATATATATTAATAAGTCATACATACTGTATATATACAGTAAATAGATATATATTCCTGACCAGGCCATTTTTTACGAAACAGCACAGCGTTACTTTAACTGACAATTGCGCGGTCTCATTTTGGTTTATATATATATATATATATATATATATATATATATATATATATATATATATAGTATGTATGGGTTTTTAAATATATATTTTCTATATAAATTGAAGAAAAAAGTGTATATATACTTTTTTCTAAATTTATATAGAAAATATACAGAATATATATTAATAAGTCATACATACTGTATATATTATATAAACCAAGATAGTACTGCACAATTGTCAGTCAAAGTAATGCGGTACCATGGCCTGGTCAGAAATATATATATATATATAGTATGACTTTCTAAATATATATTTGCTATATAAATTGAAATTCTTTTTATATAGAAAATATACAGAATATAGATTAAGTCATACATACTGTATATATACAGTAAATATATATTCCTGACCAGGCCATTTTTTGCCAATGGCACTGCATTACTTTAACTGACAACTGCTCAGTTGTGCGTAGCTGTACCCCAAAATTATGTATGTCCTTTTTTTCCCCACAAATAGAGCTTTCTTTTGCTGGTATTTGATCATCTCTGCTGGTTTTATTTTTTGTGCTATAAACAAAAAAAAATGTTGATGATTTAAAAAATAATAATAATGATTTTTGCTTTCTTCTATAAAACATATCCAATAAAAATAAAAAATAAATCGAATTTCTTCATGAATTTAGGCCAATATGTATTCTGCTACATATTTTTGGTAAATAAAAAAATCTAAATAAGCTTATATTGACTGGTTTGAGCAAAACATAGCATCTACAAACTATGGATATATTTATAAATTTTTTTTAGTTATTTTAATTTTTTTACTAGTAATGGCAGCGAACAGCGACTTGTAACTGGGATGCGACAAATTGGACACCTAACTGACACTTTAAACACTTTTTTGGGGACCAGTGATGCCAATAGAGTGTTCAGTGCTAAAAAATGCACTGTCACTGTACTAATGACACTGACTGGGAAGGGGTTAACATCAGGGGCGATCAAAGGGTTAAATGTGTGCCTGATTAGTGCTTTACTACTGTGTGGGAGGTGCTTTTACTAGTGGAAGGCAAAGATCCGTGCTTTGCAGGAACACAGGATCAATGCCTTCCATACTGACAGAATGGCAATCTGCCTTATTTACATAGGCAGACTGACGTTCTGCTTGTGTAGTGAATGATCGCCAGGTGCCAGCTGACATCGGGCCTGTCGGCTTTGCAAGTATATATATATATATACTGTATTATCCCCATATTTTCTTTTTCTTTTCTTAGCATCCTTCATATTTTTCTTATTAATGTATGCAACCAAGGTCCCTTTCACACATGCAGACCGTTTCTCCCTTTTTCGTCCATATCCGTTGATGGATGAAAAATGGATATAAATGCATCTCTATGGAAAAATGGATGTAAACGAATGATCAATTATTTACATACGTTTAGCCCAGATTCACACTGGGTACGATTTAGTTTGATTTGAGATGCGATTTCACATTTGAAATCGCATCTCAAATCGGCGGCAATTGTCGGCAATTACACTGTCCTAATCGGTGCGACGCCGCATCTGCGGCGCTGCACCGATTTCAGAAAGTAGTTCCTGTACTACTTTTTGCGATTTGGGGCAACGATTTACATTGACATCTGTGCAGAAACCTGCACAGATGTCTCTTAAATCGCGAACAAAATCGGGGCTGCCAGCGGGAGTGAAATCGTGCGAGTTCAGCTGAACTCGCACAGCCTCACTCCCGCAGCGCAGTGTGAACCAGGGCTTACACCCACTTGCATCAACATCCGTTTTTTGGAACGGATCAAAGCCCTATTTTTGTTCTGGTAAAAAAAAATGATTAAAAAAATTGATCAAACGAAAAATGGATGTAAATGGACAAATAGTCAGATTAGAAGCAAAATCCAGCAGGAGCTATATATATAAAAGAGAAGAGAGGCAAATCAAAGTGTAGCAATATGGTTTCATTTAATGAAGGTAAAACATTTAGCAACTCACTTGGCTGATGAATAAACGAGGCACATCTGGGCATCCTGGGTAAAACTGTCCACATAGACAGTCCTCCACAGCGCCGGCTCTCACAGCTCTATGGCCGCGTACACACGATCAAATCTATCTGCTGGAAACGGTGTGACAGACCGTTTCAGCAGACAGATTCGATCGTGTGTACGGGCGGACAGACAGATTTTTCCAGCAGACAGATTTTAAAGCATGCCCGCACATATATGCCCGCACATGCGTCGAATGGATTCGACGCATGCGCGGAAGTGTTTTACTTCCTGGTGCGGTGACGTGGCGGCGTCAACGTCATCTCCACGTCACCGCGCTGTCTGCCAGCAGGGATTCTGGTTTGATCGTGTGTACAGCGATCAAACCAAAACAGCCCAGCAGACAAATCTGATCAAATCGGTCTGTCAGATTTATTTTGTCGTGTGTACGCGGCCTAAGTCTGCACCCACGACCGGGAAGACTATCCTGCAGTAGAGCGATCTGAAAGTGAGGCTTGAACCGCTCATGGAGTGCAACGTGGAATAGCGGTACGGAGGACCGTCTATGTGGACAGCTTTACCCCCGGATGCATACTTCGATGTGCCTGTTTTATTAACAAACCATGTGAGTTGATAAATGTTGTACCTTCATTAAATGCAACCATATTGTAATGTTAAATGCAACCATATTTTAATGTTATCCTTAAAACCTTTCTATATATTTCATATTTTTAATCCCCGTGTTAAATGGTACATCTCCATTTATCCTGCTTTGGTACCATAGACCTAGAGCTACAGCTCAAATGATGGGCCACCACCAACATGGCTGCAGCTCCCACTGAAAACATTGTAGCCCGCAGCATCCTTAGAAATGCTGGTCATGTGCGTTTCTTCTTCTTGTTTTAGGCAGGTGACACGTTTCACTTTTTTTTTGTTTTGTGAAAAAATGTGTTCTCTTGACCTATATATATATATATATATATTTTTTTAATGCCATCCTTAAAATCTTTCTATATAATTCATATTTTTAATCCCCCTGTTAATTGGTACATCTTCATGTATCCTGCTTTGGAACCATAGACCTAGACCCGCAGCTCAAGTGATGGGCCACCACCAACATGCAGCTTCCATTGAAAACATAGCAGCCCGCAGCATCCTTAGCAGTGCTGGTCATGTGCGTTTCTTTTTTTTGCTTCAGGCAGGTGACACATCTTTCCTTTTTTTTCTTTCCTTCAATTTTTTATTTATTTTTTCCGACGTACAGGTGAAGTGAAACTAAGTTGTGGTCAAGTTGGGGCTGGGCTTTAGTGATGCTCAATCAAACTAAGGAGAGTATATAAAATATTTATGAAGATTATATATATATATATACACATATATATATATATATATATATATATATATATATATTAAAATGAATGCAGGCAGACCAGTTAATGTAGGTAATGATTATTAAGAGACAAAGTTATAAAGAACTAAACAAAAGGCAAAGAGGTCTCAGACACTAATTTAAAAAGGGTAGGCCTGGATTTATAATTGTGTTAGGACAATGGACTTACCCTTTGAGCACTTAAAGGACACAGATGATATTGGT
The DNA here is from genome assembly GCA_029574335.1 of Rana kukunoris. Classification (NCBI taxonomy): domain Eukaryota; kingdom Metazoa; phylum Chordata; class Amphibia; order Anura; family Ranidae; genus Rana; species Rana kukunoris. Next base: position 12,773,660 of record CM056058.1, read on the forward strand.
GCCTATTGAGGGATAACTATGGGACTTTCTCATTCAAACTGACCCTCCCTCCACCCTTTTTTTTCTCCCTGTTCCTCTCTACTGATATATGAGTCGAGGTTATGATAGGAACCCTGCAATGTCAGCTCGTAAAGTGTGAAAATTAAATTCACAATATAGCAGTGACCGTGCAGGGACGACCACAGTCTCTGTGCAATCTTGCCATTCTCTTGATGAACCCCCTTTGTCCTCTTAATTCGCCGTGTTGCTGTCACTTAAGGCCCCTGGGCAATTAACCCCCGTTTCCTAGTGGCTCTTTGGATTTTCTGTCATAGAAGGGAAGGGTTAAACGAAGGCGACTGCGCCTTTTTTGTTTTTTGCACAGTCCTCGCAAAACGTTGTTAGCCCGAATTTTGATATCAATGGTCTTATCAAAGTACAATATCTGCAGAGCATTGCAGGGCCTGCTAGCAGCCAGCGGGTTAAGGCAGACTATAGCCCCTTTAAGAAGACATTGTGCATGTAGGTCTGTGGCATTTGCTAGCCTCCCCCCCCCCCCCCCAGTGTGTGGGGGTACTTCTGGCTGAGGGAGGTCAGGGGTCAGCCCAGCCAGCGTTGTCACTGGCTGACTGACGGAGCGAGAGAGGTAGAGAGTGCTGTTGTCACGGCAACCGAATACCCAGGACATTTCATTATTACAAAATAATTGTTTTTTTTTTCCCCTTATCGATCGGTTCTGGCAGAGAGCGGAGTCCGGGCGGCCGTAAAGACACCGAGGAAATGGCAGCTAGAGGGAGGGGTGGGGGGAAAGCATCCTGAGTGATCATGCTTAGAGACACACATACACAATATCTCTGAGATTTTATATATATATTTTTATATATATATATATATATATATATATATATATACTGTATATATACGCACACACACACACACTTACTATATATATATATATATATATATACAGTATATAAATAAATATAAATATATTTATATATAAATATATACATACAGTATCTCACAAAAGTGAGTACGATCCTCACATTTGTTTAAATATTTTATTCTATCTTTTCATGTGAAAACACTGAAGAAATTTTACTTTGCTACAATGTAGTGAGTGTACAGCTTGTATAACAGTGTACATTTGCTGTCACCCTCAAAATAACGCAACAAACAGCCATTAATGTCTTAACCGCTGGCAACAAAAGTGAGTACACCCCTAAGTGAAAATGTACAAATTGGACTCAATTAGCCATTTTCCCTCCCCTGATGTTGCGTGACTCATTAGTGTTACAAGGTTTGAGGTGTGTAAAATTTGGTGTTTTTGGTCTCAGGCCCTGTACACACGGCCAGGAATCCCGGCAGGAAAAAAACTTTGGTTTTCCTGATGGGATTCCTGGCAAGCTTGTCTTGCAAAGCTGTGCATACAGACGGGCATTCAAAAGAACCGCCGTTCTTTTGAATCGCAAGAACGTGGTGACGTCATCGACTACGACGAGCCGGCGCTCGTCACATTCGATGCCGTCACCGCCATCTTGCTACACCCCACACTTAACTTGTATGCTACTGCTTCTGCGTCGAACTCTTATCGAGCATGCGTGGGTTTACCGGGGACAGCTAAGCATACAGACGACTGTTTTTTCCGGCAGGAAACACTCTGTCGAGAATCCCAACGGGAAAATAGAGAGCAGGGTTCTCTATTTTCCCGTTGGGATTCTTGGCTGTTTTCCTGACGGGAAACCCGCTAGGGAGCATACACGGCCAGGATTCCCGGCCAAATGCTCTCCTGCCGGAAAAAACGGTTGTGTGTACGAGGCTTCACTCTCTCATACTGGTCACTGGAAGTTCAACATGGCACCTCATGGCAAAAAACTCTGAGGATCTGAAAAAAATTATTCTTTCTCTACATAAAGATGGCCTAGGTTATAAGAAGATTGCCAAGACCCTAAAACTGAGCTGCAGCACGGTGGCGAAGACCATACAGCGGTATAACAGGACAGCTTCCACTCAGAACAGGCCTCGCCATGGTCGACCAAAGAAGTTGAGGTCACGTGCTCAGCGTCATATGTCATATCCATATCTTTGGGAAATAGACGTATGAGTGCTGCCAGCATTGCTGCAGAGGTTGAAAGGGGGGGGGGGGGGGGTCAGCCTGTCAGTGCTCAGACCAGTTGCGCACACTGCATAAAATTGGTCTGCATGACTGTAGTCCCAGAAGGAAACCTCTTCTAAAGATGATGCACAAGAAAGCCCAAAAACAGTTTGTTGAAGACATGCAGACTAAATACATGGATTACTGGAACCATGCCCTGTGTTCTGATGAGACCAAGATAAACGTATTTGGTTCAGATGGTGTCAAGCCTGTGTGGCGGCAACCAGGTGAGGAGTACAAAGACAAGTCTGTCTTGCCTACAGTCAGGGACGGACTTACCATTGGGCTTGACTGGGCTCAAGCCCATGGGCCCCGCCCAATAGGGGGCCCCCGGACAGCAACCCCTACTTTTTTTATTTATTTTTTATAAAAAAAATTGTATATATATATATATATATATATTTGCGACATTGCGGCAGACAAATCTGACCCTATGTGACACTTTTTGGGGACCAGTGACATTATTACATTGGTCAGTGCTGTAAAAATGCACTGATCAATGTATAAAGGACACTGGCAAGGAAGGAGTTAACACTAGGGGGCTATCAAGGGGTTAACTGTGTTCCCTGGGTGTGTTCTAACTGTAAGGCCTCGTACACATGTTCAAATCTGTCTGCTGGAAACGGTCTGCTAGACCGTCCCAGCAGACAGATTCGATCGTGTGTACGGGCGAGCAGACGGATTTGGCCACCCGACAGATTGGAAAGCATGCTTACCAATCCGTCGGCTGGGAACCCGTCCGCCCGACATGTCTGCTGGTTAGTACGCTAACCAGCAGACATGTCTTCTCGCACACGCGCCGAATGGTTTTACTTCCTGGTGCGGTGACGTGGCGGCGTCAACGTCACCGCCACGTCACCGACACGTCAGCGCGCTGTCTGCGGGCGGGGATTTTGGTTTGCTTGTGTGTACACGCGAGCAAACCAAAATCCAAACAGACAGATCTGTTCAAATCGGTCGGTCCGACCGATTTGAACAGATAGATTGCCTTGTGTGTACCAGGCCTAAGGGGCAGAGATCACTGTTCCCGATCACTGAGAAAAGCAGATCTCAGAATCCTCCTGTCAGAACAGGAATCTGCCTTGTTTACATAGGCAGATCCCCGCTCTGCCTCTGTGTACCGTGATCGCGGGTCGCTGGCGGACATCGAGTCCACGCCCACAGTTTCACATGCACGAACCCCCGTACATGTATGGAGGTTCGCACAGGAGAGCCAACCAGCGGCGGCTAATCGGCTAGTGGTAGGGATGATTGAATGATATTCCGTTTTTTTCATACTAGTCTCATATCGAAAACCAATAGGTTACTAAAGTTACGAAAATTCTCATACGGAAGTGATGGAATGCGTTATATTGTATTGTAATGTATTCTTTTGTTTCTGAGCATGTGTGGTCTTGGTCACATGATTTTTTATTTTTTTTACAAATACTGTACTGATTATACGAAAATCCTTTATCATACTAGAAACGTTTTTGTGCTTGTCCCTATGGATATTTTCGCATGAACTGTTGTGATCGCCTTTCGAAAGCTGTGTACTAATAAATAGATTATCGGACAATTGATCCAAAACTGTATTTTTGCATTTGATTTTCTCATCGTGTGTACCAAGCTTTACCAACACTGGAGCCACAATTGGAGCAATTATTGACCTCTCATTGGCTGTACAGAGAGAGGCACAAAAGATCTAGTGTCCTCCCCAACTGAAGAGGCCCAACTACAGTTGTAGCCTCTGAGACTTCCGTTTATACGCCAGTTGCCTGCTTTTTCAGTATTATACCATAGAAGTTTTTTATTTTTTCGAAAACATTAGTAACTATAAGGCCTCATTTAGACATGCATTGGGGGTGTAAAAATGCACGGTTAAGGCACAATTCTGCCACCCCCAAATGAAGATCATGCTTCAGAGTAGGGTTGTTCCGATACCGATACCAGTATCGGTATCGGGACAGATACCGAGTGTTTGCGGGAGTACTTGTACTCCCGCAAATGCCCCCGATGCCTGGTCGAATACTCTGCCCCCCCCCGCCGCCGCAACACCGCCGCCATCGCAAAATCGACGCAGCCGCAACGCCGCATCCCGCCGCTTAGTTAATATGGGTGGGGAACATTACAGCTTTCATTTGAATAGCTGTAGTGTTTGCCGCCGAGTATAGACACTCCCCCTTGCTCGGGATTGGACAGATCCTGAGCAAGGGGGAGTGTCTATATGTGGCACGGCGGGAAACACTACAGCTATTCAAATGAAAGCTGTGATGTTCCCCGCCCGTATTAACTAAGCGGCGGCGGCGCGACTCTAGGTATGTGGGACATGGCTGCATATATGGGGGATATGTGGGACATGGCTGCATATATGGGGGTGACATGGCTGCATATATGGGGGATATGTGGGACATGGCTGCATATATGGGGGTGACATGGCTGCATATATGGGGGATATGTGGGACATGGCTGCATATATGGGGAATATGTGGGACATGGCTGCATATATGGGGGATATGTGGGACATGGCTGCATATATGGGGGATATGGGGGACATGGCTGCATATATGGGGGTGACATGGCTGCATATATGGGGGATATGTGGGACATGGCTGCATATATGGGGGATATGTGGGACATGGCTGCATATATGTGGGACATGGCTGCATATATGGGGGTGACATGGGTGCATATATGGGGGACATGGCTGCATATATGGGGGATATGTGGGACATGGCTGCATATATGTGGGACATGGCTGCATATATGGGGGGATATGTGGGACATGGCTGCATATATGTGGGACATGGCTGCATATATGGGGGTGACATGGGTGCATATATGGGCGACATGTGGGATATGGCTGCATATATGGGGGTGACATGGCTGCATATATGGGGGATATGGGGGGCATGGCTGCATATATGGGGGACATGGCTGCATATGTGGGGGAACATGGCTGCATATGTGGGGGGACATGGCTGCATATGTGAGGGGACATGGCTGCATATGTGGGGGACATGGCTGCATATGTGAGGGGACATGGCTGCATATGTGAGGGGACATGGCTGCATATGTGGGGGGACATGGCTGCATATGTGAGGGGACATGGCTGCATATGTGGGGGACATGGCTGCATATGTGTGGGGACATGGCTGCATATGTGGGGACATGGCTGCATATGTGGGGGGACATGGCTGCATTTGTGTGGGGACATGGCTGCATATTTGTGGGGGGACATGGTTGCATATTTGTGGGGGGACATGGTTGCATGGCTGCATTTGTCAGGGGACATGGCTGCATTTGTGGGGGGACATGGCTGCATTTGTGGGGGGACATGGCTGCATTTGGGGACACATTTAAAAAAAAGTATTGGTATTCGGTATCGGCGAGTACGTGAAAAAAAGTATCGGTACTTGTACTCGGTCCTAAAAAAGTGGTATCGGGACAACCCTACTTCAGAGGAAAGGTAGATTTAGACGCACATCTAGATCTACCCTAAAAGCAAAAGGGCTGGTGACCCAGTACACTTTAGAGGTAAATTTTACTACCTGAAGTAGGGTTTTGAATATCATTTTTTTTTTTTTATGATAAGTTTGAAATACTATTCAGAAAAATATTTCCTATTTTCCTTTAGATAAGAAATTATGCATATATATGTTTTGTGTTTACATAACCAGCCAGCAGGTGGCGATCTTGTCTCCTTTTTATGTTTTTTTTTTCAGGCTATCCTCTAAGCCAGGGGTGTCCAAACTTTTTTCAAAGAGGGCCAGATTTGATGAAGTGAACATGCTCGAGGGCCGACCATTTTACATGACATTCTTTGAACCATTAGAATTCGGGCTAAGTGTGTTTGTTCGATCACGAATACACTACCCAACAAGAATTCTCCTGCCTTTGTGGCTGTGTGTGAGTAAAGAGATGAGCTATGTGTGTTATTTGGATATATATTGACGTATAACATGCACCTTCACTTTAAGAGGGAAAGTTCAGGAAAAAAACAACTTACATTTTAAATAAAGGTCTGTGAACAAAATAAGGGTTAGTGCCCATCTGCAGCCCCACAAGTGAATGCAGAACCCCCATTTCCATCAGTGCAGTACCCCCATTGCCAGGAATGCACCCACCATTGCCATCAGTGCAGCCTGATTGATGCCCATCCATCTGCAGCCTTGGAGGGGACGGGACGAGCGGCGAAAGATTACATACAGGAGAAACTCCTGTTTACACGGGGGCCACCCCAGCGTGTCCCTTTAAAGACCCCCCTCCATCGCAGACCCCTTCACCCCCATCACAAACACAGATCCCCATTCCACCACAGATCCCCCACATCAGACCCAACTCCATCACAGATTGCCCCCCCCCCATTACAGATCCCCCCTCCACCACACATCCTCCCCATCAGACCCCAATCCATCACAGATCCCCCTATTACAGAGCCCCACTCCACCACAGATCCCCCCCATCAGACCCCACTCACCACAGATCCCCCCTATCAGACCCCACTCCAACGCAGATCCCCCCCTCCATCAGACCCCACTCCATCACAGATCCCCCCCCCCCATCAGACCCCACTCCATCACAGATTCATCCCCATTACAGACCCCACTCATCCACAGATCACCCCTATCAGACCCCACTCCATCACAGATCCATCCCAATTACAGACCCCACTCCGCCACAGACCCCCTCCCCCATCAGACCCCACTCCATCACAGATCCACCCCGATTAGAGACCCCACTCCATCACAGATCCCCCATCAGACCCCACTCCATCACAGATCCACCCCATTACAGACCCCACTCTACCACAGACCCCCCCCCCCCATTACAGACCCCACTCCATCACAGATCTCCCCCATCAGACCCCCCTCCACCACAGATTTCCCCATCAGACCCCATTTCATCACAGTCCTCCCTCGATATTACGGAGTCAAACTGTCCCTTTTATTAACGCAGCATTCCTCCCCCTCTCCACACTGCCCTACCTTATTTACAGCCAGGAAGCACACATGGCAGGTCCAGACAAAGGGCGGGAATTTTCAAGTTAAAGGCGGGTGATTGGTTGCTGGGACTGCCCCATTGTCTCTAGCAACCAATCACCTGCTTTGTAACTTGAAAAGTCCCAAACTTTGCCCGGACCTGCAGCGCTGACAGGCTTGTGTGAAACTGTGAATAAGGTGTGTGGGGAGGAGGAGGAAGAGGGGAGTGATGCGATTATGTAAAGAAGAGACCTGCTGCCTCCCAAGTAATCAGTGATGTTAGCGGCGGGAAGGCGAGAGTCGGCAGAGGGGAGAGAACACTAATTTAGTGATGCCTGATATATATCTTTTGTGACCCCAGTGCTGGGAGATCGTTGGGGGCCACAAAAGATATATATGTCCAGAAAACCAGACGGGCCGTTCAAAACCGGATCGCGGGCTGCGATTGGCCCGCGGGGCGGACTTTGGACATGCCTGCTCTAAGCTGAATTCCAGGAATTCAGCTCCTTTGTAAGAAGTAAAGGCACGCTATGAGTTAAGTCCAAGGAGGTGCACAACAACATCTCCTGAGCTTATCTCTATTATTTACATCTGAAAGTTTTTTTGCAGTGGCTATCACTATATTTCCAGGAGCACGACGCTTCAGGTCTCAGCATCTTTAACATCAGAGTTAGTTTAGCTGCTATGCCTGCCCCTCCCCTCCTCCTGCCCAATCAAAGTTGCCTTTATATTTTGAGAAATTATTCATAAAATACAAAGGCTTCTCTGAATGGGAAGCAGAGGGGAGGGGCAGGCAGAGCTGCTCTGTGTGCCTCTTTCTCCTCTTTCACGGCCCCATGTGTCAGTGTATGCTCCAGCAGAGCCATAAACCTGTCAGATATAAATAATAGAGATAAGTTCAGGAGATGTACTGGAATTTAGCTTTAAAGCTCGACTCTGGTAACCTTGAAGATTCTCCCTTGCAGTGGGGCTGTGTAAACATTGCAAGGGTTAATTGCTTGTTTAGGTCTAGGGGCATAGAAAAGAAGATTTACTTACCCGATCTTCCATGCTGCTGGACTCCTCAGTGTCTTCTCCCCTTCTCCGGTGCGCTAAGGTCTTGATGTCATCAAGACCAATGCAGGGTCATCAGCCTTCTGTTGGACGTGATGCCAATGAGATACAGTCCACCATTGTAGTGGGGGGAGTGCTGTGAATCAGCTAAGTAAAAGCGATTTTACTCTCCTGTAGAATAAGCGAGCAGTTAACCCTTGCAATGCAGGTGCAGCCCCACTGTAAGGGAGAATTTTCAAACTTTCTAGAGTTGGGTTTTAACCACTTGCTGCCTTCCATATAGCAGAATGATGGCCGCAAAGTGGTTAAGTTAACCTGACTGGGTGTCATAGGACGTCCAGCAAGATAAGTCGATTGCGCACGCTCGCGCTTTGACCCTTCCGTATCTCCGCTCCTGGTAAAAGACCTATGATATAGGATTCTTTACCAGGTCCAATCACAGCTCATAACATGATAACCAGGAAGTGCCACCTATCAGTGCCCATCAGTGTTGCTTATCAGTGCCGCCTATCAGTGCCCATCAGTGCCCATCAGTGCCCATCAGTGCTGCATATAAGTACCTCATCATCAGTGCCACCTCATCAGTGCCACCTCATCCGGTCTGTCGGTGCAGCCTCATCAGTGCTCATTGTCAGGTCACCTGTGGACAGGTGACAAATGCACCCCGATGGACACAGGGGTGCACCGCAAGGTAGTGAACCCAATAGCAGACTGCTGCGGATGGACAGGAATTGTAAACCCAAGATTCCCCAGGGAGTGGAGTCTAAGGTCCAGCAGTGTTCACCAGAGCCTCTAGTGGTGAGGATGGCCTTTGATGCAACTGAACCCAGGTTGTGGCCCCTGGGGTCCCCCAGGTCATGCTCCGTAGGGAGAGAGGGGAAGCAGTCACTGAGGACACAAGGGATGGTGATGGGTAAGCCGAGGTCGGGGCAACAGGCAGACAAGGGTATTCAAGGGACAGGCCAAAAGGTCAGGGTCACAGGCAAACAGGAGTAGTCAGAGACAAGCCAAAATCGGTACACAGAAAGGTAAACGTAGCACGCAGACAGGAACAATCTAACAAACAAAGTTCAACAGCAAAGCAGACCTGCAGTGCAACAGTTAATATAGACTTCCTGGGATGGCCTGGGGTGGGGCCATACAGGAAGGAGAGATGATAAAAGGCAGCCAGAAGAGAGTCAGGCCTCTAATGGACACATGAGGAAAAGGTAAGCTGCCAGACATTATTGCATGTCCATGACACTCATTATTGACGGCGAAAATGTACTTATTTACAAAATAAAAAGTTTTCAACATTTTTGGTCTTTTTCTATTTGTGGGAACAAAATGGTGCAAAGTTTTGATCCCCTGCAGATTTTGTAAGGAAAATCTGCTTGACTGTAAGGCCTCGTACACACGATCAAATCTGTCTGCTGGAAACGGTCTGCTAGACCGTTTCAGCAGACAGATTCGATCGTGTGTACGGGCAAACAGACGGATTTGGCCACCCGACAGATTTCAAAGCATGCTTTGAAATCTGTCGGCTGGGAACCCGTCCGCCCGACATGTCTGCTGGTTAGTATGCTAACCAGCAGACATGTCTTCTCGCACACACGCCAAATGATTTTGACGCATGCGCGGAAGTGTTTTACTTCCTGATGCGGTGACGTAGCGGCGCCAACGTCACCGCCACGTCAGCGCGCTGTCTGCTGGCGGGGATTTTGGTTTGCTCGTGTGTACACGCGAGCAAACCAAAATCCAAGCAGACAGATTTGTTCAAATCGGTCGGTCCAACCGATTTGAACAAATGGATTTGATAGTGTGTACGGGGCCTAAGGATGGTGTTCTTGGGGTCATGGTCAGCATTTTTCTTCCTCCAAACAAGATGAGTCAAGTTAATACCAAAGAGCTCAATTTTGGTCTTATCTTCCACAGCACTTTCTCCCAATCCTTCTCTGAATCATTTAGATGTTCATTGGCAGACTTGAGACGGGCCTGTACATGGACCTTGCGTGCACTGCAGGATTTCAATCCATGGTGGCGTATTGTGTTACCAATGGTTTGTTTGGTGACTGTGGTCCCAACTACCTTGAGATCATTCACAAGCTCCTTGTGTGTAGTTCTGGGATGATCCCTAACTTTTCTCATGATCATCCTCACCCCATGAGGCAAAATCTTGCATGGAGCTCTAGACCGAGGGCGATTGATGGTTATTTCCGAATAATCACTCCAACAGTTGTCTCCTCTCCAAGCTTCTTGCTGATGGTCTTGTAGCCCATTCCAGCCTTGTGCAGGTCTACAACTGTGTCTCTTTGACAACTTTTTGATCTTTCCCATGATGGGGAGGTTTGAATAGAAGAAAGAGATTCCGTGGACAGGTGTCTTTTATACACATAACGAGTTGTCGTTTGAGGCTGGGTTCACACTTGTTCCGACAACGCTCCTACATTGGGAGCTAATGTAGCATGACGTGTGAAAATCAATGTTTCCCTATGAGAGCTGTCTTAACTGGTCCTACACAAGTCGGTCCGACTTTGAAACTACTCCCTGTACTACTTTGGTCCTACATTGATCCTAATTCAGCCCATTGAATATCATTGAAGTAGGACCAAAGTAGGAGCCTTGTCCTAACCATCCGACTTTTGCCATCTGACATGTGATTACAGCACCAGTAAAAGGAATTTATCTCACTCTGGGATTGTTTTGATTGGTCAAAGAACAAGTCAGTCTATCACAAAATAGGACCAAAGTAGTATCCTGTTCATGAAAGTAGGATGGATGTAGGACCAATGTAGGATCAATGTAGGATCAATGTAGGACAAATGTCGCAGAGCAAAGAAGGATGAAAGTCGTGAAGTGTAGTGTGAACCCAGCCTCAGGCTGGGTTCACACTATACTACACGACAGCAGTACAACTTTCATCCTACTTTGCTCTGCGACATCTGTCCTACATTCATCCTACATTCATCCTACATTGGTCCTACATCCATCCGACTTTCATGAACAGGATACTACTTTGAACCGACTTTGTGATAGTCTGACTTGTTCTTTGACCAATCAAAACAATCCCAGAGTGAGATAAATTCCTTTTAGGCTGGGTTCACACTTGTTCCGACAACGCTCCTACATTGGGAGCTCATGTAGCATGACGTGTGAAAATCAATGTTTCCCTATGAGAGCTGTCTTAACTGGTCCTACACAAGTCGGTCCCACTTTGAAACTACTCCCTGTACTACTTCGGTCCTACATTGATCCTACTTCAGCCCATTGAATATCCGACCTTTGCCACCTGACATGTGATTACAGCACCAGTAAAAGGAATTTATCTCACTCTGGGATTGTTTTGATTGGTCAAAGAACAAGTCAGTCTATCACAAAGTAGGACCAAAGTAGTATCCTGTTCATGAAAGTAGGATGGATGTAGGACCAATGTAGGATCAATGTAGGATCAATGTAGGACAGATGTCGCAGAGCAAAGTAGGATGAAAGTAGTACTGCTGTCATGTAGTATAGTGTGAACCCAGCCTGACTGCTGCTGTAATCACATGTCGGATGTCTGATAAGGACAAGTCTCCTACTTTGGTCAGACTTCAATGATATTCAATGGGCTGAAGTAGGATGAATGTCGGAGCAAAGTAGTACAGGGAGTGTTTTCAAAGTCGGACCGACTTGTGTAGGACCAGTTAAGACGGCTCTTATAGGGAAACATTGATTTTCACACGTCATGCGACATGAGCTCCTAATGTTGGAGCGTTTGTAGGACTAGTGTGAACCCAGCCTGAAGCACCTTCTTAAATTGACAGGACTAATCTGTGTACCACATGAGCACCTACTTTAGCCAGTCTGTGGGAGCCAAAATTATTGTTGGTTGGTAGGGGGTTAAATACTTATTTCTCTCACTGAACTGCAACTCAATTTATAATATTTGTATCAGTTTGTATGAGGTTTTTTTTCTGGATTTTTGGTTGATATTCTTTCTCTATCATTTAAAAAAACACAAAAAAAACCACTTATTATAACTATTATAGATCCTTCATTTTTTTGTAATTGGGCAAACCAATTGATTATTCTCCTTTCTCCTGTACAATTCCATTTGATTCCTCCTCCTTGGTCTGTACAGCTCTGATTGATACATCTTTAGTAGCTAACAGTCTCTGTTAGATCAGCAACAGCCCCTTACAGGCTTGGAACTGTCAGTCCCTTAGGAAGTAGCACAATGTGGTCTCTGTTAAATCAGCAACAGCCCTTTACAGGCTAGGAACTCTCCCTTAGAAAGTAGCATAATATGTTGTAAACTGCATCCTGGAATAACTCCAACTCCCTTGAAGACACTGGTCCCAGCTCTACCACTGCAGGAAATGATAGCCCACCTGGCTGCTTCTCTTCACTAGTCTACCCAACTGACTCTTCTATACCAATCTACCTGACTGACTTTCTGGAGTTCTCCCAGGACAGTCTCCCCCTTGTAGGTCCCTGCGCCGTGCTGTAGTACTCACACTGTCCTCTCCTTGCTCCCGATGCCTCTCAGGAAAGCCTCTTTGCAAGTTCTTCTGTGGTAGGATCCATCTGTGCCCTTGCCTGAGGTAGAGCCCCTCCCAACCAAGGGTCGCTTGAGGGCCACGACAGTTTCCCTCAGCACTTAATTTCCATCTTCCACCCGACTCCTAAGGGCTAACCCAACCACCAGGCCACATCGCCTGTTGATTGATCAAGCTCCCCTAAGTATGCGGATCAATTCTCTTGGCCTCCGCCCACTAGTCTCTAGAAGTTTCTCCAAACTTCCAGACCCTGGAGGAGGCACCAGAGTCTTGTCTGCATGAGTCAAGCCTTGAACTTGACTCACAGGGTTTAAACATGAGTCAGAATATGTTTTACCAACTCTACCACTAGTAGCACACTAGAGGGTACTACACCGTCATACAGGAAGCTTGAGTTAAGAGTTAATATTCGACATTGTGGAAGGAAGTACCAGGTAATTCTGGCAAACAGAAATTGGAGGAGTGAAAGAAAGGTGTGTAGAAGGCAAGGTCAGGTAAGACATTTAAGGTTTTATGGGAGAAGGGGAAGGGGGTATCCTGTCACAAAAAGCACCAGAAAGGAACATATTCTGGCATGACTATCAGGTATTTATTTGCATGAAGAAAACATATTGTATATTTAAAAAATAAATGCAGGGTATCATAATAGATTATAAGGCACCATATAAGAGCAGTTCCTGGTTAGAGTTTACATACAATTTAATCAATTTCTTTCTTTCTCATCACACATTTTATGGCTTTTCTTTGATGCCTTTTCTCCAATTATATTAGAATAAGGAAAACCATAGTATAAGCACATTCTCCCTGTAGAATGCAATGAATTTTTATGACATGCATATCGACCACAAAACAAAGACATATTGCTTGAATCAAATGAGAAATTACAGTTCAAATCCACTTGTCTGATGTAGGTCATTCAGCAGGGACAAAAAGAGATTCAACAGGGAGACAATTAAGGAACAGGTTGGTCAGGTAAAGCTCTGCATGGAGCAATAAAGTAGGTTTTTAGTTTGAAGGATGTGCTGGCAAATACCTTTGTGGGGGAAAAAAAATTAACTGTTCTATAAAAGTCGCACCTTTTATGTGTAACAAGAAAAAATTACATTGCAAGGTTTTAGGTGTCTTTTGAACCTCATACATCCGGATCAATATAGGGAAAAGTACTCATGATAACATCAGAAGGTTATATATAAGTATCTACACCACCTGGCAACTACAATGTCCTGATTTGACAGTGTCTATGGATAGAATGGAAGCTTTTGACACTGTGTATTGGAAATATTATAATGCAGAATATGGGCATTGGCCTATCTTTTCTATGGTGGGGACAGATTTTATATGCAAACCCAAGTGTAGGAGTGCGCTCCAACTTACTGTAGATGTGTCAGGACTGTTCTCACCTCTGAAAATGAACTAGGGTTTCCCATTATCACCACTTCTATTGACTATTGGAAGTGAACCCTTAGCATGCCTGCAACAGCAGTAGGCTAAAGTGGCACTCTCTGGTGGAGAGGATTTCCTTGCATGCAAATCATATGCACACCTAGATGGCCTAGAGCAGGGGTCTCCAAACTTTGGCCCTCCAGTTGTTCAGGAACTACATTTCCCATCATGCCTAGTCATGTCTTTGATTGTTAGGCCTTGTACACATGATCAGTCTATCCGATGAGAACGGTCTGAAGGACAGTTGTCCGATGAAGCTGACTGATGGTCTGATGTGCTAACACCATCAGTTAAAAAAACGATCGTATCAGAACGTGGTGACGTTTTACGTGTTTTAACACAATGACGTGCTGAAAAGACGAAGTTCAATGCTTCCAAGCATGCGTCGACTTGATTCTTAGCATGCGCGGCCTTTTAACCGATGCTTTTGCATACTAACGATCGGTTTTGACTAGGGCTGTGCAAATTAACTTTTAATTAATCGATTAATCTTTAATTTTTTTGATCGATCAAACATTTTTTGATCGATTAAAACTCTTTTGATTGGTACTCATCTCTCTGCCGTCTTCTGGGCCTTCAGGGAGTTCCGTCGGAGGTCCGGTAATGTCACGGACACAGGCGTGGCTTGCCGTGTCCATCCGAAGGGCTCCTTTGCTGTGCCTTCATATCTGCATGCCGGCGGGACCTTACTATCTGACACACACAAGGGCTGTTACACTTCCTTCTATCACTTCCCTCTATCAACCTGGGATTATACAGCCATCCACTGGGAGTTGTGATAGTTCCCTTCATGGGACATCTACATGCCGACGGACTGATGTTAACCCCTCCTCATCTGGATTCAGCAGTGGTATCGTTGTACACATTTTTATACCAGTATCATACTTAGCTACATGTTTGTATGACTGCTTTTGCTACCGTTTGGTATTACTCCCACCATTTTTACAGTTTATGTAGCTACATCGATTTTATCTCCAGTGCAATATTTATTTGGTTACCTACTTGAAGACTATAAAAGTTTTAATGCTATTCCCATTGAGAGCTGCGTTTGTGTGTTTTTTGTATACTGCTATCCATTTTTCCAGTTGTTGTGAGCTGCACTGGGAATCGGCCTGCAAGGAGGAGATCAGCTAAAAGTAGTTGGATCTGTATGGACGTTATAATTAATCAAAATTAGTCGATTAATCGATTTAAAAAAAAAACGATTAATCGAACGCAAACATTTTGATCAGTAACAGCCCTAGTTTTGACCCATCGGTCAGGCTTCCATCAGTCAAATTTTAAGGCAAGTTCTCTTTTTTTTGACTGAAGGATAACTGACTGATGGGGCCCACACACGATCGGTTTGGACTGATAAAAAATGGACCGTTTTCATCAGTTTTGACTGATCGTGTGTACGAGGCCTCAGAGTTTTGTGGACGTGTAGTTCTGCAACAACTGGAGGGCTGTAGTTTGTAGATCTCTGGCCTAGAGTACTTGTACTCCCGCAAATGCCCCCGATGCCTGAATAGAATACCCCCCCCCCCCCGCCGCCGCATACCGCAAAGCCGCCACGTTTATCCCCGTGTATTACAGCGCGCATTACAGGCAGCTTTCGTTTGAATACTTGTAATGCCCGCCGCGCCGTGTATAGACACTCCCCTTCTCGGGATTGGACGGATCTGTCCAATCCCGAGCAAGGGGGAGTGTCTCGGCAGCAGCGGCGGCGGCGGTGGAATCGGCATCATCTACTACTAGGTATGGGGGACATGGCTGCAATATGGGGGACAGGAAATGGCTGCATATATGGGGGACATGGTTGCATCTATAGGGGGACATGGCTGCATCTGTGGGGGACAGGACATGGCTGCATATGTGGGGGACATGCATGGCTGCATATGTGGGGGACATGCATGGCTGCATATGTGGGGGACATGCATGGCTGCAATATGTGGGGGGACATGGCTGCAATATGTGGGGGGACATGGCTGCAATATGTGGGGGGACATGGCTGGATATATGTGGGGCTGGATATATGTGGGGGGACATGGCTGCAATATATGTGGGGGGACATGGCTGCAATATATGTGGGGGGACATGGCTGCAATATATGTGGGGACATGGCTTCAATATGTGGGGGGACATGGCTGCATTTGGGGACACATTTAAAAAAAGTATCGGTATTCGGTATCGGCGAGTACATGAAAAAAAGTATCGGTACTTGTACTCGGTCCTAAAAAAGTGGTATCGGGACAACCCTAGTTTTAACCTTGTTTTTTTTTTTTTCTTCACTATACCTATTGCACTATAAAGCCCCGTACACACGGCCAAGGTTTTCGGCAGAAACCAGCGAGAACCTCGCTGGGAGCCGCATTCTGCCGAGAACCGTTCGGCCGTTTGTACGCTCTCGGCGAGCCCCGCCCGTCGGGAAACCCGTCGAGCAAATAGAGAACAGGTTCCCTATTTGCTCGATGGCCCGTCGGGATGAATAGCTGGTTGCCTTTCCCGACGGGCGTGTCGCCGATTCTGACAGCTGGCAGAGAACCTCGACGGGCGGAACGATGTGTTCCGCCCGTCGAGGTTCTCTGCCGTGTGTACGCGGCCTAAGAAGCCTCTTTTCTGTGTCCTGAGCATTGCACACTTATATGCTGTGACAAGAACATACTGATTTGCCAGAATTATATCCATCTACACAGAGTTCAATTTCATAATGGTAAACAAGTTTGAATTCTTGGAGAGGAGCTTATTCAGTGCTTTTTAACTTACCTTTTAACAGGTCATCATTTTGACGTGGTGAGCTCCAGTCCATTAGGTTGCAGCCTTGTACCTGGAGTACTGAGTGATACACATCGGTGGATTTATGGATTTTTCAAGATTGAACCAAGAGAGACAGACTATTGTCTCATGTTTTTTTTAGTTGGATTTACACAATTATTTTTTTTACACTGTGGTTTTTATGTGCGTTGCCTATTATTATTTTAATATTTTTTTCATCTTTTATATATCTTTTGTTAATGTGTGCAACACATATTTGACCACCTCAGCTCCGGAAGGTTTATCCACCTTCTTGACCAGGCCATTTTTTGTAATACAGCACTGTGTTACTTTAACTGATAATTGTGCGGTTGTGTGACGCTGTACTTAAATAAAATTGTCCCTATTTTCCCACAAATAGAACTTGCTTTTGGTGGTATTTGATCACCTCTGTGGTTTTTATTTTTTGCGCTATAAACAAAAAAAAGACTGCCCAATTTCTGCTATAAAACAATAAATAAATAAAAAAAACAAATTTCTTCATCAATGTAATTTTATTGTTTTAAATGTTTTTTTACTAGTAATGGCAGCCATTAGCGACTTATAGCGGGACTGCAACATTGCGACAGACAAATCAGACACTAATGGTGCGTACACGCGATCGGAATTTCCGACAAAAAAAGTTTGATGTGAGCTTGTTGTCGGAAAATCCGACCGTGTGCATTTGCTGTAGTGGCGAAAGAAGCCAGTATATGTGTCATTTACCAGCGCCTTCCTTTTCCGAATGCACAGAATCAGTGATTACTGACTCTGTCCATTCATAACTGTGCAACTGAGGCTGCTGAGAAAGGCATCAGGGAATCACTGTCCTCAGTCTTTTTCTCTTTCTCTGTTTAGACCCCTGATCTCTCACCAAAGACCCCCCCCCCCCCCAACAGGGCTGATAAAAAAAAGAGAGAATAATCAATAATTAAAGAGGTTAATTTGTAAAAAAGGGTGTGCTATGCAAGGTATGCCTGTGCTTAGTATGCCCACCCCCCCACAAAAACCACCACCACACTTGCACGCACACGAAATTGGTTTAACACGCACACACTTTGACCATGCGGTCTCCTAAAAAAATAGAGGCGAAGGACCTACGGGGCTGGCTGGGTGGGCTAGACCTCCTTACTGGGCTACCAAGTGGAGCAGGTAGGGCGGGGTGAGAGGGAGGCCCCCCCTCACACCCGCCATTGCCACCCGGGGGCATGGAGAAGGATGGAAGATTGCCTCTGGGGGGAGGGTCTGCCTACTCCCAACGAGTGCCAGTCAGTGCTGCATATTGGTATCGGTATCGGCGAGTACTGGAAAAAAAGTAATAGTACTTGTACTCGGTCTTAAAAAAATGGTATCGGTGCAACCCTAGTGACTGTACTAATGACACCAGCAGGGAAGGGGTTAACATCAGGGGCGATCAAAGTGTTAAATGTGTCCCTAGAAAGTGCTTGATAACTGTGTGGGGGACGTGCTTTAACTGTGGGAAGACAGAGATCCTTGGTCCTACTTAGCAGAAACACAGGATCTCTGTGTTCTCTACAAACAGAACGACGATCTGCCTTGTTTACAGGCTTCCGAGAACGATCGGTGGGCCCCAGCGGACATCGGGTCTACCGAACCCGCTGTTTTGGCTCCCGCTGTGTCCAATCACAGTCTGAGCGGGTTGCGGGTGGCGCAGAGGAGCCGCTGCCCCGCAGTAAATGTACATGGGGAGGTCGGCAACAGGTTAAAGCAGAACTTTACCCATACAAATTGATAAAAAATAATATGGTTGATTTACTAAGAGCAAAGTTGATCCAGAGCTTAGTAAAGGATGTAATACTTCACTTTGCAAAGAATACAATCAAATGCAAGCAAAATAAAATAAATTTTTTTGCTTGTACATGATTGGATGATAGAAACTAGCAAGCTTTTCCTCATTTCAGAGCTTCCCGTCAGATCTAGAGCAAATGAACTTAAAGTGCACTTGCAGTGCACAGTATTATCTTTAGTAGATCAATCTCCTTGTCTTGACAGGGAGATTTCCCTTCACTTCTTATCCTCTATTCCCATATACTCAACAAGAATTGATTAGTTTTCTATCCAATGTAAGGTAGATCCCCTCCTAGACAGTTGTCATTGGAACAACAATTGAAAGATTTCTGCTTTATTCCTTTTCTGGTCGGCAACTCTACAATTTTTTTCTCGTTCCAAGTGACATTGGTGATTATGACAATTAGCAAGAATGAATCTGAGGCCGCGTACACACGATCAGACCGGTCCGATGAAAATGGTCTGAAGACCAGTTTCATCGGACCAATTCGATGGTGTGTGCGGCCTATCGGACCGTTGTCCGTCGGACCAAAGTTTTAAAACTTGCTTTAAAATCTGTCCGACGGACACCTGTCCGTCGGACAGATTCGATGGTTAGTACACAAAAGCATCGGACCAAAAACCCGCGCATGCTCAGAATCAAGTCGACGCATGCTTGGAAGCATTGAACTTCATTTTTTCAGCACGTTGTTGTGTTCTACGTCACCGTGTTCTGGTCTGATCGGATTTGTGGTTCGATGGTGTGTACGCACATCAGACCATCAGACCACTTCAGCCTGGTCCAATGAAAACGGTCCATCGGACCAGTTTCATCGGACCGGTCTGATTGTGTGTACACGGCCTTACAGGAACTCAGACAGCACCAGAAATATAAAAAGGGTTTTACCCCTTACTACTCTATCCAAATCTAAAAATATTTGCCGTTAGTTATACTTTAACAAAGTAATCTATGTGGGTGTGTCTGATGAGGAATCGAGTAATGTGCATTGTTTGTTATTGGGGTGGTGTATGCTCCAGATATCATATAGGTTGTGTTGTTGTAAAGTTACATACAGTAAAACCTTGGATTTAGAGCTTTTTGCAAGACAAGCTACATTTTTTAATACATTTTGATTTGATATACAAGCGATGTCTTGATATACAAGTAGCATCATGTCACAACTCAGTAAAAAAGAAAAGAGAGGCGCCTCTAAGTGTAGCAATATGGTTACATTTAATGAAGGTACAACATTTAGCAACATATTGTTACACTTAGAGGCACCTCTCTTCTCTTTTATACTCTGTAGCTCCTGATGGATTTTTCTTCTAATACCCTTGGGCTTCTATTTGTAGATGGACATTTTATGGTTACACAACTTATCACATTGCTATTATCTTTTTATATGGACTATAAACTGAAGGACTTATAAATAAATGGTTGTGGAACAAATCATTTGAGTTTTTATTATTTCTTATGGGGAAATTTGCTTTGATATACAAGTGCTTTGGATTACAAGCATGTTTTTCAAAAAAATGATGTTCACAATCCAAGGTTTTACTGTATCTAGTTAGGCAAAAAAGGATACAAGTCCATCTAGTTCAACCCATATAAAAAATAAAAAAAAAGAACAATAAAATTAATTCACCATAAAAACTTTAAACAAAAAATAAAAAAATAAACGAAAAGGAAAACCTTTATATACTAAACTCTATACCCACAGTTGACGCAAAGGGAGTCTCAAGATTGTGTTAACTCCTTGCCGCCGAGCGTACGCACATATGCGGCCTCGGTTATACCGGGATGATGCCCGCAGCTGCAGGCATAATTTTTTAGAGCCGTTGATTGGCTTTCCAGGGATAACAACCGATACAGCCGCCTCTGACCGCTCTTACCTGGCCTCCCGTCCCACCGGGAGACCCAATCTACGATCTGCTGCCTCCAGTGCCTAGAGAGAGACTGAAACGAAGCCTCGAACGGCTTCAACCCAGTCTCTTCAATGTAAACACAGAACCGAGGTCACAACGTCACTTCCGGTTTACTCGGCTGCCAATTGCGCCGGTTTAAAAAAAATACACAGTATTCAGAATCGCTGTTTTCAGCGATCTGAATACTTTGAAGTGCAAATGAGGGATTGGGGGTCTTTTAGACCCCCGATCCCTCCATAAAGAATACCTGTCACCACCTATCACTGTCACAAGGGATGTTTACATTAAAGCGCCCCCGTCCCTGCAATCCCATGCAGCAAAGAAAACGCATACGGAAGTCGCGCCCGAATTTGTAAACGGTGTTCAAATCACACATGTGAGATATCGCTGCGATAGTCAGAGCGAGATCAATAATTCCAGCTGTAGACCTCCTCTGTAACTCTAACCTGGTAACCCCTACAAAAAAAAAAAAAAATTGTCGCCTATGGAGATTTTTTGGTACTGTAGTTTGTCGCCATTCCACGAGTGCGTGCAATTATAAAGCATGGCGTTTTTGGTATCTATTTACTCTGCGTAACATCATCTTTCAGATTATACAAAAAAATTGGGCTAACTTTACTTTTTTATTTTTTTTTAAATTCATGAAATTGTCTTTTTCCCAAAAAGTTGCATTTAAAACACTGCTGCACAAATACCGTGTGACATAAATCGCCATTTTATCGCCATTTCATTCTCTAAATTCTCTGCTAAAATATATATATATATATATATATATATATATATATATATATATATAAAATGTTTGGGGGTTCTAAGTAATTTTTTAGCCAAAAGTACGGATTTAACTTGTTAAAAACCAAATGTCAGAAATTTTAAATGTTAAAATAGTTAAAGAGGGTGTCTGATGGAAGGTTTGCCAATCTATCCCTTTTGGGATACATGGAACAATCTCCCCCTTGGATAGGGGTGAAGGTAAGTGTGGTCAAAGGTTGTAAGTGGAGAGGGAACCTTTTTGAACCTTTTCGAGGAAGAAAATTTCCATCTTTAAATTTTAAAGCTTACCTATAGGTAGTGTAAATATTTACTGTACATGCAACCAGTGACATCACTGGCGCATGCGCTTTGAAGGAACATCCACCTGTGCCGTTCCATTCCGAGCCCTGTGCCATGCGGGAGTGACATCATCGCGGCTACGGCCAGTCACAGAGCCGAAGTCCGCGAACCTGGAATCAAGACGGGTGAAGATGGAAGCTGACTCCCGAAGGCTTTGTTTTCAGGCAAGTTTCACATAATGTGCTAGTATTCAACGCATACATGCACATTATGCCTTTGCCTTGCAATTAAGGAAGGAAGAAAAAAAAACGTGCAGTGTGAGACCGTGACTATAGTTGGGGTGCCAATGAAACCACAGAATTTCATAACAACATTTTTCAGAATCTATGATTGTTTTGGGGAGTTGGAAATTAGTTGTGTAATTCAAAAGAATGGCCACACCTGCCACTTCAGAAGCAAGGAATGCGGTGAAGTATCTGAAGGCAAAGTTAAAGCAGGACTTCACCCTAAAGGAGAATTTCCACTTTATGCCCTCCTTCCTCTTCTTTTTTTGGCACTTTCTTGGGGGGGGGTTACCTGATTTGACAGGTACCTGCTTCCACTTCAGGTCTGATCACCGAAGCAGACCCGACCAAAGGTTCTTAACCCCACATGTCACAGGTCCCAGAAGGGACCATTCACAAAGCACAGCCGGCTGTCCACAGTAAACTTGCTGGTGCTGGAGACCCAAAGAACCAGTTTGGATGAGGATGGCGCCGAATCCCTGGACAGGTGGGTGTCCTTTGATTAAAACTCAGCAGCAACAGTATTTATGGATGGTGACTTTTAATATTTTTCAAACATGGCAAAGAACCTCTTTAAATGAGCTGGAGTTTTTAACCCCTTCATGCCGACATCACACAAATATCCGGCCCCTCTGCACTGGGCTTTTTGTCTTGGGGCCGCATATTTGCGCATTTCCCTCCCTTTGTGCTGGGAGCGTGTGCTACCAGCACAGAGACCGGGGTCTGACCGTGAGCTCAGGGCCCCATACTAACGATCGAGACCCGGAACTCCGGATACCGGGCCACCTGATCACCATGATAGCCTCTGATTGGCTATCACAGTGATCGACCACTGTGAAGCCTGCCCTGTGTTTTTTTCTCCTGTGAATGGAAGAGTGCAAACTCAGGTGCAGCTCTGAATAGAAACCAATCAACTTCCAGCGTTTATTGGCAAAGCTTAATTAAACTTAATAAAACAAGCTCAAGTTAGAAGCTGATTGATTAGTATGCACAGCTGCACCAGATTCTGGTTGACTCAGTGCGTGTAAAAATAAAAAATAAAATTATAATAATGTGTAGCGCCCCTGTACTTCCAAGTACGGACGCTATTTAAATTTAGTGGAAAAGATCAGAGTGTAACCTTACTCTGATCTCAATTGTGATTGTTAAGGGCTCTCTGCTTCAGCTTGGTGGTGCTGTGGGCTCACTCTGCTGTGTTTGGGATGCTTTTCCACCCCGAGGCAGCAGGTGGCAGCAGTGGAAGCTGAGGTTCGGGTGCCCTTTTCCAGCGGCCAATCGGGAGGCTTGGGCCTCGCTGGGCATGTTGGGAGAGGGTACTTATGGGGCAGACGCCATTTTGTGAGGTTCTTCTTGTCTTCTGATTCCTGGTGCGGCACCTACCTTTAGGGTGACCGCACATCACCGCGCCCGCGCGTTATGGCCTACCTGGCCGGGGGGTGGGTGCTACACGAAGTTCCTGGTTCCGGAGCCAAGATGGTCCGGAACACCCTGAGCACCCAGTGACTGACTGGGTTCCCACCATCTGAGATCCCAAGCGAGTTGTGCTGTTCGGTGGGGAGTCCGGTTGAGGGATACCAATGAGAGCCTGGTGTCCCAACAGCACCAGAACAAACCATCGGGGATCAAGGTACTGTACACTGAGGGATTGTTTCTCCCCCTCAGTCAGTACTCTGGCGATATTAAGGAAGACTCAGGAAAACCTTTACTAGGAGGTATACCTTCGTATTACACTCAGGGAAGGCCGGTGGCAGAGGCGCTTTCCTGACAGTCTCTTAGAAGAGCCTGTGGCAGAGGCATCCTTCTCAAGTTCTAATGATACTCTGGCTGCCAGGTTCTGTGAGAGAGGCCTGTCCAGGTACGCTATACCTACTCAAGCTGGAGTAGCGCAGAAAGACTAATTATTTGTCGGCAGCAGGACTGCTTCAATATCCAAGGCCTGAGTCTGCTATTTCTCCTCAACCCTTTGTCTATCCTTCCAATGACTTGTTAACTGTTTTTACCTGGCTGGGTAATAAAGAGCACTTATAAAGAGACTTCCTATTTGGCGGACATTCCTTCATTGCTGTTATATTCATTGTTCACCCTAGACACTTTACCAGAGCCACGAGATAACCTGCCATCCCAAATCTAACCAGCAGCGCCTGCGGGGGTAGCGCTACAAATAATAATAATAAAAAAAATACTTAGATCAAGGTTTGATCTAGGTCAGTGCTAGGGTTAGCGTTTGGGTCAAGGTCAGGGTCAGTGTTTTGTTTTGTGAGGGGAGACATGGATGAGAGAGTTTGGGATGAAGGAACTTGACTGGCCTTCACAGAGTCCTGACCTCAACCCAATAGAACATATCTGGGATGAATTCGAGTGGAGACTGCGAGCCAGACCTTCTTCTCCAAAATCAGTGCCTGACCTCACAAATGCCCTTCTGGAAGAATGGTCAAACATTCCCACAGACACACTCCTAAACCTTGTGGACAGCCTTCCCAGAAGAGTTAAAGCTGTTATAGCTGCAAAGGGCATGCCAACTCAATATTGAACCCTACGGACTAAGACTGGGATGCCATTAAAGTTCATGTGCGTGTAGGCAGGCGTCCCAATACTTTTGGTAATATAGTGTGTTTGTCCATGCATGCACACTATAGGCATGTACAGGAGTTTAGGTGCAGAAAGAAAAAAAAACATCACTTGCATGTTCTGAGAAGGAGCATTTGACCTGAAAAAAACATGCAAACGTGCATAAGTGAGCACTAATGTGCATTCATGCACTTATGTATTATACGTGCCATAATAAATTAATATTCTGGCCAATAGTGCTAAATTCGCATAAAAACACATAAACATACATGCAAAAACGTGGCTTTATGGCACTTTTTTGCCGCTTTTCTTCTCTAAGAAGAAAATGGGTGTAGCGGGTGGTTGCTATGAGTAACAACATCCACACATTTCACCCTGCTGCCAGACATCCATTAGACACACTCCTTTAGTCAATGGACAGTCTTTTGCTTGTTTTTGTTATTTTGTTAGGGGATTGAACTTGGTTGGGTAAAGGGACATGGGATGCCAATAGAACAGGTGAACACTTGAAATGTTATTGCAATAGATGCGTTACACTTCTTGGAAATGATATGGAAACAAGTGATTCAGACTCTTCAGATAGGACAAGATGGCTGACAATGAACTTGACAGACTTTTACCTCAGAACATCTCTTCCTCCTGCACACAGCTTGACAGACTTTTACCTCAGAAAATCTCTTCCTCCTGCACACAGCTTGACAGACTTTTACCTCAGAAAATCTCTTCCTCCTGCACACAGCTTGACAGACTTTTACCTCGGAACATCTCTTCCTCCTGCACACAGTTTGACAGAATTTTACTTCAGAACATCTCCTGTCACAGTCTTAGTATTCCTGTCACACCATCAAATATGACTAGGCCTCACTCTGAATAAGTCCCAGTTTAAGTAGTAGATGAAACCTCTGAAGGCCCAGGGCTTGCAGTACCCCCTCATGGCAGCAACCGGTTATTTTAGTAGATTTAATGGTGAAGACCATTGATCCCAGTGGTCTAACTCGCAGATATAATGGTGATGGACCATTGATCCCAGTGGTCTGACTTGCAGATATAATGGTGATGATGGACCATTGATCCCAGTGGTCTGACTTGCAGATATAATGGTGTGGTGTGAAAATAGCGAAAATTAATTTTCTATGGTCGCACAATTAGGTGAGATCGGGGAGCCCCAAGCCCACCCTATTTTGAATCTCTAATCAGGGGCTACAAAAAACACACCACCGCCCACTCCCCCACACAAACATGGGCCCCCACCTTTCACACAGCGCACAGGGTGAGAGCTGAGGATGTCAATCTGCAGGAAAACTTGTCAGAAGTGACTCATGCTGATAGCAGAGGAATGAACCAGCAGACTAAAATGACACTTAGTGCTCTGGATTGAGACAAGTACACACTATAGAGCGATATGCTTTGTTCATATTTCATGTCTGAGGTTTACAACCACTTTAATGCAGGGAATGCTTTTAGATTTTAGAACCACTTTAAGATTCACCTGTGAACAAAATCTATACACTTCTTGGATTTGACACTAAAGGGTGTAGTGGGTGACAAGAGAGCAGAAATGGAAGTGTATAGAAAACCTTTTTCTCTGAATTGTCTCCTCCATGCCGACAGTTGCCATCCTAGACGTGTCATTAGAGCGATTCTGAAAGGACAATTTATTAGAATTAGAAGAAATTGTACTAAAATAGAGAGGTATTGGAGAAGGAATCAGCGACTTTGATGGACAGATTCCTGGAAGGAGGATACTGGAAGGATTCACTAAAGCAGTACATTTATTTAGTACCCAAAAGAAAACATTTATTATATTGCAGCTTACCAATTCTTAGATGTGATGGCTGCATTCTAGGGCTGTTACTGATTCAAATTTTCTTGTTCGATTAATCGATTTTTTTTTAATCGAGTAATCGACTCATTTCGATTTATTATAACTGGAATGTCATCATCTCCCCCACTGTAATATCCAAGTCATCTCCCCCACTGTAATATCCACATCTCCCCCACTGTAATATACACATCTCCCCCACTGTAATATACACATCTCCCCCACTGTAATATCCACATCTCCCCACTGTAATATCCACATCTCCCCCACTGTAATATCCACATCTCCCCCACTGTAATATCCACATCTCCCCACTGTAATATCCAAATCTCCCCCACTGTAATATCCACATCTCCCCCCACTGTAATATCCAAATCTCCCCCACTGTAATATCCACATCTCCCCCACTGTAATATCCAAATCTCCCCACTGTAATATCCAAATCTCCCCACTGTAATATCCAAATCTCCCCACTGTAATATCCACATCTCCCCACTGTAATATCCACATCTCCCTACTGTAATATCCACATCTCCCCACTTTAATATCCACATCTCCCCCACTGCAATATCCACATCTCACCACTGTAATATCCACGTCATCTCCCCACTGTAATATCTACGTCTCCCCCACTGTAATATCCACAGACATCTCCCCCCTGAAATATCCACATCTCCCCCACTGTAATATCCACATATCCCCCTGTAATATCCACCCCCCCCCCACTGTAATATCCACATCCCCCCACTGTAATATCCACATCTCCCCCACTGTAATATCCATGTCATCTCCCCACTGTAATATACACATCTACACCCCTGTAATATTCACAGATATCTACCCCACTGTAATATCCACATCTCCCCCACTGTAATATCCACGTCATCTCCCCCACTGTAAGGAGGAGAAAAGGATAGAAAAGTGCATTTTATATACAACTATATAGATCAGACCAAAATGAGGGACATTGCTCCAAATCAGGGATAGTCCCTCCAAATCAGGGACAGTTGGGAGCTATGTTGATTGCTTCTGTGGACAGGTGTCTTTTATACAGGAAACAAGCTGAGATTAGGAGCACTCCCTTATGGCCCATACACACGATCCGAATATCGGACGAAAACGATTGTCCGATGATGGATCGTACGATTTTCGGATCATGTGTACACTACTTTCGACAGCCGATCATGACTGGTTATCCGATTAAATTCGATCGGACAAGCGCGAAAATTTTTCTCGTCCGATGTCCGATCGTCCGATTTTCGTTTAGTCAGTACAGCCGTCATCCGACAATACAATACAAATACATTACAACACGTGACATCACTTCCGATCGTTTTTTTCTATCGTACGATAATTTTCGTGAGTTTAAAAACCTATTTTATATTACTTGCGATTATTAAGCGAAAAAAGTCGTACGATCCGTCGGCCGATATTCGGATCGTGTGTATGGGCCATTAGTACTCCTAATCTCAGCTTGTTACCTGTATAGAAGACACCTGGGAGCCAGACATCTTGCTGATTGATAGGGGATCAAATACTTATTTCACACATTAAAAAAAATTATAAATGAATTTGCATTGTAAACACATTTTTCTGGATATTTTCGTTGTTATTCTGTCTTTCACTGTTAAAATAAACCGACCATTAAAATTATTAACGGAACATTTCTTTGTCAGTGGGAAAATATACAAAATCAGCAGGGGATCAAATACTTTTCCCCCTCACATTATAACCTTTCCTTTCTCTATCCAAAGTAAAAAATAAAAGTTTTTCCATTAGTTCTAGTTTATTGGCCTACACATGATAAGATATGTAGGCCGGGATTCAGATACATTGGCGTATCTTTGTGCGGGCGTAGCGTATCTTCTTTACGCTACGCCGCTGCAACTTAGAGAGGCAAGTGCTGTATTCACAAAGCACTTGCTCCGTAAGTTGCGACGGCGTAGCGTAAATTGGCCGGCGTAAGCCCGCTTAATTCAAAGTAGGAAGGAGGTGGGCGTCATCTATTTAAATTAAGCGTGACCCCATGAATGGCCGGTCGAACTGGGCATGCGCGCGCATGCTTAGAATCATGTCGCATATACTCTCTAAGATATGTCGGCGCAAAGCCTACGACGTGAACGTAACCTACGCACAGCCCTGTTCACGTAGTACTACGTAAACTGCGTACGCGACGTAAAATTCGACGGCGTCGTTCCCTGGCCTATACCTTTGCATTAGCTGCGCCTGCTATATAAGGGGTAACTTTACGCCGGACGTAAGCCTTACGCAAATCGCGTAAATGAAGCGGCCGGGCGCATCTATGTTCGTGAATCGGCGTATCTTACTCATTTGCATATTTAAAATGGGAACGCCGAATGCATCCAGCGTAATTATGTGCCCATGATACGCCGGCGTAGGCAAGTTACGTCGGACGGCTGAAGCCATGTTTTTCGACGTATCTCGCTTTTTGTGAATCGGTGCAAAGATGCGACGGCGCACGTTTGGACTTACGTTGGCGTATCTCCAGTAAAACGTTTCTGAATCCGGCCCGTAGTGTTTACACTCTGGGCCAGATTCAGACAAGGGGGCGTAAATTTCTGCGGGGGTAGCTTATGCTCTTTACGCTACGCCTCCGCAACTGTTATGGGCAAGTGCCCTATTCAGAAAGCACTTGCTCCATAAGTTGCGGCGGCGTAGCGTCAAGTGGCCGGCGTAAGGGCGCCTAATTCAAATTAGTAATGTGGGGGCGTGATTCATGTAAATAAATCATGACCCCACGTAATTTAAATTTTTCCTGAACGGCGCATGCGCCGTCCGTGGACGTATCCCAGTGCGCATGCGTGAAATCACGTCGCAAGTTGTCAATGTAAACGACGTGAATGTAAATTACGTCCAGCCCAATTCCCGAATGATTTACGCAAACGACGTACAATTCAACGCTGTCCCGACGTCCATACTTAACATTGGCTGCGCCTCATATAGCAGGGGTAACTTAACGCCGGACTAACGCTTACGCAAACGACGTAAACTACGACGCCCGGCCGCAAGTACGGTCGTGAAGCGGCATATCTCCCTAATTTACATATTCAACGCGTAAATCGACGGAAGCGCCACCTAGCGGCCAGTGTAAATATGCAACTAAGATACGACGGTGTAACAGACTTACGCCGCTCGTATCTTAGCTGAATTCAAGCGTATCTTGTTTTCTTTTTTTTCACAAGAAAACCGGCGTATCTTGTTTTCTGAATACAGAAAAAAGATACACTGGCGCAGAATAGACTTTACGCGGCGTATCTATAGATATCTATAGATACGCCGACGTAAAGGCTATCTGAATCTGGCCCTATATTTTCAGTGGTAAAGCAACTCTGTAGTGTCTGGTGTCAAGTTTACGACATTGTCCATAACATTGACCAGCCGACGTCTCCATAGCAACAAGGCTGAGTCAGCTAGCTCAAACTCCGCAGTGACACACAGGCGCCCTTCCCCTACTCTCCGTGAATAGCCCTAATGTAAACATACCGCGAGCTCTCTCCCAATTGGCCGCAGCATCCCCTGCGTCACGTGGGCTAGCTGCGTGACAGGACCTGAAACCCACCGCGGTCCGGGGTTGTGCGCCTGCGCGCGTCGTGAGATGGCGGACGGAGGCGTGGTTCGAGGGCTGTGAGTGACGGCGATCAAACCAGAGCGCATGCGCAGTCGGTGTTGGAACGTACGAGAAGCCGTTTAGCGCTGCGGAAGGTCGGGATTGCGGTGTCCGTTCGTTGAGGTGTTCGGTCGGTGGTTGTACTTGGTAAGGCCGGGTGTTGTGTGGGGGTGGTGGGAAGGACGGTATGTGGTGGAGGGAGGAATGTGTACGGCGTAGTGAGGAAATGGCTGCCTGTGTGGGGAGAGGGAGCTGTGAGGGGACAGCTGTAATGGCGGCTGGCTGGCTGGCTCTGCGCCCTGTCTGAGGTAACTGTGCACCCCTATTGGCTGAGTTGACACCTTAGACAGGTCATTGTGCCCCCTATGATCCCCTCCTCATATAGGGAGACTAGAGAAGGTTGTAAAGCGGACCTGTCACCTCAGAGAAGATTGCAGCTCCTTGTTGTCAGTTTTCTCCCCTCACCTTTTGTGTTGTCAGGAATTTGTCACGTAAAACACACATCTGGGATACAATAAACTGTCTCTACCAGATAAAAAAAAAAAAAATCCTTATTTTTTTATTTTGTTTACTTGGTCACATGATCAGCCAGCCGGGTCCTTCTTCTGTTTACTTCCTGCAGGGGTCCTTTTTTGGGGTGTTCGCGTCTCTGCCTGTGTGACGTGGGCAATTCCCATTGGCCTGTCAGCCAGCCAAGGGGGTCCTCTCGGGATCCAGAAGGCTGCTGACCTCGGACCGAGAGGTGTGAAGGGGCCCGATGGTGAGAGTTAAAGCCGTTATAAACCGCTGCACTTTCCCCCGACTTGTTCAGTCCCTGACTTATGGCCCGTACACACCATCCGAATATCATACGATTTTTTTTTTTTTCGCTTAATAGTCGCAAGTGAAATGAAATAGGTTATTAAAGTCACAAATTCTCGTACGTGTTGTATTGTATTTGTGTTGTATTTTCGGACGACAACTGTACTGACTAAACGAAAATCGTACAGATCGTACGATTTTCGTTTAGTCAGTACAGTTGTCGTCCGAAAATACAACACAAATACATTACAACACGTACGAGAATTTGTGACTCTAATAACCTATTTCATTTCACTTGCGACTATTAAGCGAAAAAAAAAACGTACGATATTCGGATGGTGTGTACGGGCCATAAGTCAGGGAATGAACAAGTCGGGGGAAAGTGCAGCGGTTTATAACGGCTTTAGAGACCTCGCACGAGGAAATTTTTTGCGCTTGTCCGATCGAATAATATCGGATGAACGGTCGTGATCGGCTCTCGAAAGTAGTGTACACACGATCCGAAAATCGGACGATCGTTTTCGTCCGATATTCGGATCGTGTGTACGGGCCATTAGTTGGGGTAGGTGGTACACTCTGGTGGGGGTGGGTCAGCCACACCCCTGTGACCATTGACCTCTGGGAGCCCGCCTTCTGACCTTTGACCCCTGGGGGAGATTCCTGAGTCCTAGCCTTAGGACCCTTTCACACGTGCAGACCGTTCGTCTGTTTTTTCATACGTCCGTTTACGGATTAAAACGGACTGCAATGCTTTCCTATAGGATAGCGGATGAGCATCCGCTAACGTCCGTTAAGCTCCGTATTTTTCTTCCGTAAAAAAAAAAGGGGGATGTTAGCGGAACGATCCGTTAACATCTGATCCGCTGACATCTGTTTTTCATCAAAATATGTAATTTAATATGCATACAATATGCATACAACTTGTCCATGTCAGGCCTGCTTTATGGGACAAAAGAAGCGCAGAATAAAGTGACAACATTTTTTGAGGGGGTCACACCGAACTGGTTGTCGCTCAGCAATAAACAGCGTCGGATACGTGGTAAGCAGTATGGGGGGTGGGTTGGCATGGTTAAACTTGAAGTCCACCCATATGTCAGCATCCATATGCCTGCCACAATTTGTGGATTGTCCACTTGCCACGCCACCTGCCACAATTTGTGGATTGTCCACTTGCCACGTCACCTGCCACAATTTGTGGATTGTCCACTTGCCACGTCACCTGCCACAATTTGTGGATTGTCCACTTGCCACGTCACCTGCCACAATTTGTGGCATGTCCACTTGCCACGTCACCTGCCACAATTTGTGGATTGTCCACTTGCCACGTCACCTGCCACAATTTGTGGATTGTCCACTTGCCACGTCACCTGCCACAATTTGTGGATTGTCCACTTGCCACGTCACCTGCCACAATTTGTGGATTGTCCACTTGCCACGTCACCTGCCGCAATTTGTGGATTGTCCACTTGCCACGTCACCCGTCGCGTCACCTGCCACGCTGGGGGAAAACAAAGAATCATGGGAAAATTCATGAAAAACTGATTAAATAAAGTTCTAAAAAAAAACAAAAAAAAAAAAACGGACCTATACGGATGTCAACGGGTGAAAGGAGGAAAACTGATGTTTACTGACAACAACTGATGATAAAAAAAATGTGACTGAACGGATCTAATGTACGGTCCGCACGTGTGAAAGGGCCCTTATTCTGCAATGGGAAACCCTAACACCCCTAAAAAAACAACTAGAACTTGCCTCAAAACAAAGCCTTCCAGCCATGCGATGTCCACTTCCATCTTCACCCACCTTGCAATCTGGGATTTCACGGACTCCGGTTATGTGACTGGCCGGAGCTGAAATGACAGCGCTCCCGCACATGCACGCCGGATTCCGCCAGTCACGGCAGAGGGCTCTGAAGAAACGGCATGGGCGCCCGTACCTTCAGTGATGTCACTGTCTGCATGTACAGTAAATATCTCCTAATTGGCGCACGGTTAGTAGATATTTACAGCTTAGAAAATACATATGCGAGAGTCATATATTTTTTTTTTTTTTTTTTTTTTTTTAGCAGCAAAAGTAGTAAATGGATATTGCTTTATAAAAAAAAAGTTCTTTAATTACAAAAGGTTTTACATTGGTTTATACAAAAGTTAAATATGAGCTCTGTTTTTTTTTTACATACAGTGAGATGGACAGAATATACGTCAACAAATGATACATCTGTAGGTCATATTGATACCATGGGATGTATGAGAATACTCCAATGCGTTTCGACCCCTATAGTTGCGGTCTTCTTCAGGGATTTTTTAGTTAGATATTTTTTTTTTTTTACCATAATGAAGTATTTTAAATTCTTGTCAAATTCGTTTAAATTAAT
The DNA here is from genome assembly GCA_029574335.1 of Rana kukunoris. Taxonomy (NCBI): domain Eukaryota; kingdom Metazoa; phylum Chordata; class Amphibia; order Anura; family Ranidae; genus Rana; species Rana kukunoris. Next base: position 12,806,784 of record CM056058.1, read on the forward strand.
AGAGACAGTTACAATTGGTAATACATTGTTACAACAATTGGTAATATTAAGGGGTTGTAAAGGTACAATTTTTTTTTTTTTTTCCTAAATAGCTTCCTTTTACCTTAGTGCAGTCCTCCTTCACTTACCTCATCCTTCCATTTTGCTTTTAAATGTCCTTATTTCTTCTGAGAAATTCTCACTTCCTGTTCTTCTGTCTGTAACTCCACACAGTAATGCAAGGCTTTCTCCCTGGTGTGGAGTGTTGTGCTCGCCCCCTCCCTTGGACTACAGGTGAGTCAGGACGCTCTCTACATTGCAGATAGAGAAAGGAGCTGTGTGTTAGTGGGTGTCCTGACTCTCCTGTAGTCCAAGGGAGGGGGCGAGCACAACACTCCACACCAGGGAGAAAGCTTTGCATTACTGTGTGGACTCCTGGGGTAGGGAGTGGGAATAAGATGATAGATTTGCCTGGAGTTGGGCTTTACCCGTTATAATCTGCTCCTGTCGATGAAAGCTTCATTTTTACTTAAAGCGGGAGTTCCATGGTTTGTTTTTTTGTTTTTTTTAAATTGTTGTGCCGCTCTTACCTGCCATAAATAGCAGCCCGTGCATCCCACTCTTTTCGCCGTCGGCATTCTCTGGTAGCTCGAAAGGATATTTTATATAATCCGGTCCTAGCAGTTTTCATCTTAAATTTGGGCACGTTGAAGCCCAGCAGTATCCATTTCCGGTATACGGTGAATGCTGGCGTCCCAGCATTCACCGCTCTATCCCGCGCATGTGCTGTGCTGTGCTGACGGCAGGCCGCGCCGTCAACACTTCAGCGTTCCCATCGCAACGGCCGACGTCATAATGACCCGCCCCGTTGTGCTCAACAGCTGGTTTCTCACAGCGATAGCTCAGAACGAATTGAGCAGCTGATGAGAAACTAGTGTATTAGTTAACGCCCACGTCACATGACCCGCTTGCCGAGTCACGTGAGCGGCGAAATATCGCGGGATTTGATGAGAGAGTGTCTCCTGGGGACGCCAGGACTGAGTCCCAGGAGACATAGCGCCGTCGGGGGAAAATCTATAGGCACGCCCATTCCCCCGCGGTGGCTTTGATTGACAGGGCGCAATAAAAGGAAAAAAAAAGGGTAAGCCTTTCTTAAAAAAAAAAAAAAACAACGGATTTTGTATTATGAGTGGAAGGCTGTTTTATTCATAGGAAGTCAAAAATGAGGGTGAACCTCCTCTTTAAAGTTGAATCCCATGTTGTTTAAATAGTCAATTATGGTTCAGCTTGGACCAGTGTAAGTGTGTGTGTGTGTGTGTGTGCGCCATAGTTGTGAGATCTCGGTAGAAGCTGGAAATTGAAGTCATTCATTCACATGTTTTTTAATATGTGTTTTCATACATTGTTTTTAACTTTATCTGATTTAATACTTTTACTTCCTTATTTTTAAATCCATAATTCAATCCAACTTTCTTCTCAAATTATTGGGACGTTGACACACCACTACCTGTGTATCCACACTATCACCCTGTGATGATGCATCAAATTCATCTTGTTTGTCTTTCTAAAGATAGATTTTTATTTAAGATGCCCTAATAATTTAGTTTATGGAATGGAGCTTAGTTATGTAGGCTGTATATTCTGCAATATTTACATTTTTGGTAAACTCTTTCAATGAATCCAAGCTGAAATAACATGCACTGCATTGATGCATTCACACAATTTCACAGTTAGGCTGCATTCACACCTGAGCGTCGCCTTTTCGGTCGTTTTTTTCCGGCGTTTTGTTGCGTGTATTTGAGTGTTTGCATACAGCGTCCGATGTTTTTGAACTTCAACGTTTTTTATTTTAGCCGATAGGAAAAATGATCATCACTTGTTGCTATGTTTGTAGATTTTTTTTTTATCTTCTGCCTGGGTGAAATTTTTCTATTGACTCAAGCGACAAAACGCCCATAGAAACGCTCGTTGTAGCGCTAGATGCTTGAATCGAGCGTTTTCCATTACTTTCTATGGGAAATACAAAATCTCAAGCACGCCCAAACCGCCCGATTCGCGCGACAAAAAAGGGGCCGGAACTTGTTTGAGCTTCAGGCGTTCGGCGTCACGCGTTTTGTAGTGGAGATGTGAACCATCTCCATAGAGAATTGTAGCGTCGCGCTTCAGGCGACAAAACGCTCGAGTGTGAATGGAGCCTAAACATGAGATAAAACAAAGTTCAGGAATATATACCTTTATCTCATTGTTTTGCAAATCTATGTACACTACAACTGTATGATTGAATCTGTTCTGATATCGCTGATTTACTAACCTGACAGCTTATTACTCTAACTAGAAAATTGTCATTTTGTTTGCAAATATCAAAGATTCTAACTACCAGCAAGAATAAGTCCTTACATTTAACCACTTCAGCCCCTGACCATTTGGCTGGCCAAAGACCGGAGCACTTTTTGCGATTATGCACTGCGTCGCTTTAATAATTGCGCGGTCGTGCAACGTGGCTCCCAAACAAAATTTGTCCTTTTTTTTTTTTTTTTTCACAAATATAACTTTCTTTTGGTGGTATTTGATCACCTCTGTAGCTTTAATTTGTTGCGCTATAAACACAAATAGAGCGACAATTTTGCTATGTTAAATCTCCTCCAAAAATATATAGAAACATAATAATTTTTTCCTCAGCGGCCACATGACCCAGATGCCTGCTTTCTGGCTTTTAGAAAACCCTTTTCAAGTGGATGTAAACCCAATTCATGAAATTTGACCCGGGCAAAATATATCTGCAATATTTTTGTTATCTCTCTTTTAATGAGCTAAGTCCCTTAGTTTTCCCCTGATCCGTTCCCCTGATCCGTTCCTCAGCCTGATAACTCCTGACAAATTCTTTGACAATTTAGACAGAAGTAGCTTGTATGTTTTGTCAGGGGAGGTTTCTAAAATAGATTAGCAGGGAGCAAGTCCTATTACAAAACACCTCTGAGAGTCTCTGCCTATGATGAGGGGCGTGTGCCTTTCCTCAAATCGGCAATGTTGGCTGTATGCCCAGACATCACACTGTGTTAATCGGGAAGAGAAAATTTAACATGATCTGAACTTTCTAAACAATATATAAATGGGAAGCCAGCAGATATACATCTAGAACCTAAGGGGTTCAAGTATTTTTTTTTTTTTTTTTTTCATACAGTATGGCTAAAGGGACATATTTTTATTTTTGCCTTTACAGCTACTTTAACCACCTTTTTCAATTGCAAAGATAACCACAACAAACTGCTTTTGATCATTCCTTTGATTAAAGCAATATTAAAGCCTTGTTTTAAAAAATAAATAAAAAATAATACAAATAAACTGTTAACCTGCTCTGTGCTATGGTTTTGCACAGAGCAGCCCAGATCCTCCTCCTTCTCGTGCAGACTTGCTGGGCGAAACACACACACACCCATTCTCTTTTTTTAACATTACATTTTTTATTTAGTTATCAGAACATAAAATAACAGACATTAAGTAAAGTGCTAACTATTGCCTGCCAGTGCCATCTGCCAGTGCCATCTGCCAATCGGTGCCACCTGCTAGTACCATCTTTCAGTGCCATCTGCCAGTGCCAATAAGTGCCTTCTGCTAGTGCCATCTTCCAGTGCCAATTGGTGCCATCCAGTGCCACGAGCCAGTGCCACCAATAAAAATAAAAATTGGCCTAAAATATCAGCCGCAAAAATCGGCATCATATATCGGCCATCGGCCGCCCAGATTTCTAAATATTGGCATCGGCCAGAGAAAAACCCATATCGGTCGACCTCTAATAAAGAATGGAGAGTTTGTGAAATTGTAATGTTAAAGGATAACTTCACCTTTTGGGAAAAATAATAGGGAGACCGTTACTGAAGAGTAGGAAGACCAATGAGCTATGAGAGCACTCGCCAGCACACTCACCATCTGCTGTAATGGTAGCTGTGGTTCGTTCACAGAATTCTTAATGATACAGCCGTGTAGGCAGAGCCCCTCATGGCCACTCTGTTTTTAAATTGTGACAGTGGGTGTGGGGAGAAAAACCTCTGTCCACTGTCGTGAGAATGCTGGAGCACGTTAAATCCTAAAGGTGAACTTGGCCTTTAAGTTATAGGTAGTAGTTGAAAAAGTAGCACAGCCCAGGCACAACTTCTCACCATCCATGGTAATCACAGCTGCTGCCGGTTTCCATTGACTAGCGTAAGAATTACAGTGAGTTTGGGGGTAATAATCAGTGTTGAGTCTCTCAGTATGAGCCAGAGGGGTTAATGATGATTGTTTCACCTTGAAATAAGAGCCCAAAAGGTGACAGCTGAGTGTGCGCTCTCCTCTCCACACTCCTCTGGAATAATACGTATTATTATCCTTTATTTCTAGCTTGTGGTGGTTAATGATGGTTGTTGGTTCTTTCAGTTTGTGCTCGACAAGTTAAAAACAGACTGATATTCTGCTGGCACATTTCAGATTTACTAGGTGCTACCGGTTCTGCCAACATTCATTTATTGGCTCCTTTGGAGAAATGACCGAGGTGAACTGAGTTTTCTATAAAGAGCTATGGAATATGGCGCAGCAGTTAATGAATTAAAATAAACGGACTCAGGAATATATATATATATATATATATATACAGTAGGTGACTGGGATATTGTGTCAATCTCGCTCCCTTTCTCGGCGAGATTGACCACCTACGAGCCCCATCGCGGGAGCCAGCGCCGAGCTGGCTTGCCGCGATGGAGAGCGAGCACGTCATAGAAGCGACGGGGATCCGACGCGGATTCCCGCCAATTCTACACGTGGGCGGAGTTTGTTATGAATCCTGAAGGAGAAATCCCCGCCGGATTTTTAAAGAAAAATCCGGCATGGGTTCCCCCCTCAGGAGCATAACGGGCCCTTAGGTCGGTTACGGGTTGTAAGGAGACCCCCCTACGCCGAAAAAACGGCGTGGGGGTCCCCCCACAATCCATAACAGACCCGTATCCAAAGCACGCCGGCCGGCCGGTCAGGAAGGGAGTGGGGGCGAGCGAGCGCCCCCCCCCCTCCTGAGCCGTACCGGGCAGCATGCCCTCAACATGGGGGGGTCAGGTGCTCTGGGGTAGGGGGCGCACTGCGGCCCCCCACCCCAGAGCACCCTGTCCCCATGTTGATGAGGACAGGGCCCCTTCCCGACAACCCTGGCCGTTGGTTGTCGGGGTATGCGGGCGGGAGGCTTATCGGAATCTGGAAGCCCCCTTTAATAAGGGGGCCCCCAGATACCGGCCCCCCACCCTAAGTGAATGAGTATGGGGTACATTGTACCCCTACCCATTCACCTGCAAAACAAAAGTTTAAACACAAATAAAACACACAGGGTATTGAAATATTTTATTAGTTGGCCGCCGGGGGGGGGTGTGTATGATCGCTTTTAGAAAAGCGCCCCCCTCCGGCGGGCTTCTGTGGGGGGGTGGGTGCCGCCGTCTGGTTCTTTTCCGCCGCCGGGGGGGGCGCTTTGATAAAAGCGCCCACCACCCGGCGGGCTTCTTTCGACGTCTTCGGCGGCTGGGGGGTCTTCTCCCACTCTCCGGGGTCTTCTCCCGCTCTCCGGGGGTCTTCTCCGCTGTCCGGGGGTCTTCTCCGCTCTCCGGGGGTCTTCTTCTTCTTCAGGACTCGCCGCCGCTATCTTCGTGTGTTAGCTCAATTACTAGCGGCGGCGGTCCCCTCTTCTGCGACGTCGGCGTCTTCTTCTTCTTCTTCTTCTGCTGCTGTCCAGATGTTGACGCGACGCTTCCTCCCGCTGTTATGCCCGGCGCGCGGCTCGCAGCGAAATATATAGGCCTGTCTTGTGACGTCGCAGTCCCATCATGCTCCGGTAGGTATCACGTGGTACCTACCGGAGCATGATGGGACTGCGACGTCACAAGACAGGCCTATATATTTCGCTGCGAGCCGCGCGCCGGGCATAACAGCGGGAGGAAGCGTCGCGTCAACATCTGGACAGCAGCAGAAGAAGAAGAAGAAGAAGAAGACGCCGACGTCGCAGAAGAGGGGACCGCCGCCGCTAGTAATTGAGCTAACACACGAAGATAGCGGCGGCGAGTCCTGAAGAAGAAGAAGACCCCCGGACAGCGGAGAAGACCCCCGGACAGCGGAGAAGACCCCCGGAGAGCGGGAGAAGACCCCGGAGAGTGGGAGAAGACCCCGGAGAGTGGGAGAAGACCCCCCAGCCGCCGAAGACGTCGAAAGAAGCCCGCCGGGTGGTGGGCGCTTTTATCAAAGCGCCCCCCCCGGCGGCGGAAAAGAACCAGACGGCGGCACCCACCCCCCCACAGAAGCCCGCCGGAGGGGGGCGCTTTTCTAAAAGCGATCATACACACCCCCCCCCGGCGGCCAACTAATAAAATATTTCAATACCCTGTGTGTTTTATTTGTGTTTAAACTTTTGTTTTGCAGGTGAATGGGTAGGGGTACAATGTACCCCATACTCATTCACTTAGGGTGGGGGGCCGGTATCTGGGGGCCCCCTTATTAAAGGGGGCTTCCAGATTCCGATAAGCCTCCCGCCCGCATACCCCGACAACCAACGGCCAGGGTTGTCGGGAAGGGGCCCTGTCCTCATCAACATGGGGACAGGGTGCTCTGGGGTGGGGGGCCGCAGTGCGCCCCCTACCCCAGAGCACCTGACCCCCCCATGTTGAGGGCATGCTGCCCGGTACGGCTCAGGAGGGGGGGGGCGCTCGCTCGCCCCCACTCCCTTCCTGACCGGCCGGCCGGCGTGCTTTGGATACGGGTCTGTTATGGATTGTGGGGGGACCCCCACGCCGTTTTTTCGGCGTAGGGGGGTCTCCTTACAACCCGTAACCGACCTAAGGGCCCGTTATGCTCCTGAGGGGGGAACCCATGCCGGATTTTTCTTTAAAAATCCGGCGGGGATTTCTCCTTCAGGATTCATAACAAACTCCGCCCACGTGTAGAATTGGCGGGAATCCGCGTCGGATCCCCGTCGCTTCTATGACGTGCTCGCTGGAATGTATTTTTACTATTCCAGCGAGTGCGAGATGTCGGCAGCCTGTCGCCGAGATTCAGCGCGATGCTGGCGTGCTGAAAACACATTCTCGGCGGCAGGCACTGTATATATATAACATTTTTTAAATGATGCAGGCTTGGCATTATTGAAGTTTGTGCACAGTCAAAGTAGAGAACTTCTACTAGATGATATCACCTGTTAGAGTGGGCAAGAGTCAGAAACCCTATCCAAAACTAAGAAAAAAACATTTTGATTAGACATGTATTTTATTCTTTAACACATTATGCATTCAACTTTCAGCTGTGAAAGGTCCTAGTAATGATTTAATATACAAAAGTGAGTACACCCCTCACATTTTTGTAAATATCTTCTTGTATCTTTTCATGTGACAACACTGAAGAAATTACACTTTGCTGCAATGTAAAGTAGTGAGTGTACAGCTTGTATAACCGTGTAAATTTGTTGTCCCCTCAAAATAACTCAACACACAGCCATTTAATATCTGGCACACAGCATGATGACAGAGGCACATAAACTGTCCACGGTATTATGGATTAGCAACCATGATTACTGTGGTCAGTACACAGAGGGGACACAGGACCAGGCAAGATCAACCAGGTATTTTACAAGTGGCCTGGTGTGGAGTGTCGCGCTCGCCCCCTCCCTTGGGCTACAGGAGAGTCAGGACGCTCTCTATGTTGCAGATAGTGAAAGGAGCTGTGTGTTAGTGGGTGTCCTGACTCTCCTGTAGTCCAAGCGAGGGGGCGAGCATGACACTCCACACCAGGGAGAAAGCCTTGCATTACCGTGTGGAGTTACAGACAGAAGAACAGGAAGTGAGGATTCCTCAGAAGAAATAAGGACTTTTAAAAGCAAAATGGATGGATGAGGTAAGTGAAGGAGGACTGCACTAAGGTAAAGGAAGCTGTTTAGGGATTTTTTATTTTTTACCTTTACAACCCCTTTAAAGCCGGCCATACACACTTCGAATTTCGAAAGAATTTTCTTACGACAGTCGTATGAAAGAATTTTCGTTCGTATTTCGCACCGTTAGTGGGCTGCAGCAACAGCCGATTTTCGTGTGGCAAACAAATTTGAGAAATCCGACATGTTGGAAATTTTCGGAAAAACAGCCGATTTTCTGATCAATGATGGGAGAATCGTGCTAGAAATGTAATAGAAAAAAAATGTGCAAGAAAAGAAAATCCCCGGAGAGAAACGAATATTTACGGAGAGAAAATTTCGAAAATCATTGGTGGCATCATCGGATCACAAAAAAAAAACGAACTTTCTGATTTTGAAAAGAAAATTTGTTCGAAATTCGACCGTGTATGGCCTGCATTAGTCTACATTAAATAGTACAAGTCAGTAAAGTCCAGTTAAGTTGGATTTTACATACAGTAACTCCGTTTTGTGGGCAGTTTTTATCAAAATGTTTTAGTAAAATTATTTTTTTGGTAGTTTTTTTGAATGATCTCATCTCAGCAGTTGCGACCTTTTTATCCCTAGGCATTCTTGTTTGTTAAAGGATGAGTTCACCTTTAGAACATGTTTGCATGTGATGGGATTAATGTAAAAAAACAAATACATTTTTACTTTTCACTTTATACATATTCATTATTTGCAATAACGCAACGTGCATCACAGGTTCCAAAGACTGGCATTATTTTATTCCTGGTCCCCTAGAAAAGTCTTTATCTTTCCATAGAGCAGGGCTCATTGTGTTGAGCAAATCCTATGACAGCTTGTAGGTTTGGAATCTCTTACTATTGGACCTGTGGGTGAAACACTCAACGTTTTTATCTGTTCGTGGAGGACACACCAGGGTATTGGATTGATATTAACAGTTGTATAAACATCATTGATCAGAGCTGGGTTGAATTAACACTTGTATATTTATAGATTGATGGAAATTAGCCATATATCCCAAGCACTTTTGTCAGTATGGGGAATATATATGATTCGCCTGTGGGGTAATGAAGTCAGAAGTGATTAATGAGTGGCTTATGGATGGGATTACTCCTGGTTTATTGATCATTAGACATTCCATTCACAGCATTGTGCTAGTAAATCTCTACAGGTTTCTGGTGCTTCAGAAAAAGGGCCCCATGCAGCAGTTGGCAAGAAAGCCATCTTATTAAATCTCAATGTGTTTTTCAAAAGTACATCAGAGGAGTGCTAAAAATATAATCTTTTTTTTTTTTTTTTTTTTTTTTAAGCAGTTTGAGTAAACATAAATGTTTCACTGTAGCAGAAAAAGATTTTACCATTCTCCCCAAAAAATCATATTGCCAACTACCTTATACACTCGAGTATAAGCTGACTTATACTCGAGTCACCTTTTTGCGCCTGATCTCCCAGATTTTGGGGACCCGGTACTGGCCGGCCGTAGGTCCCCTGGACCCCAAACCTGGCACACATATAGCCCCACTTTTCTACAAGTGTGCAAAGTTTTTTTTTTTTTTTTTTGTCCGGAAGACTTACGGCCGGGGAGCACCAATTTTTTTTAAAAAAAGCCGGGCACCCCTTCCATAGACTCCCATGTTAAACGTCAGTCTAGGCATGGGCACGGTGAGGCATTCAGATGGACACTTTAGGCTTATACTTGAGTCAATACGTTTTCCCATTTATTTTTTTTGTGGTAAAATTAGGTGCCTCGGCTTGTATTCGGGGCGGCTTATACTCCAGTATTTTATTATTTTGTATTCTCCAATTATTTTGCACGTGCTGGCTGTCTATATGCACATTTCCTAGGGTTTTAGTTTCAGGTAATTGCTTGATGGTTTACATTAAAGATACAAATACTGTAGCTGCTGACTTTTAATAGACACTTGCCTGTCCAGGGATCCAGCAATGTCTTCACCTGAACCGATTCTTTAATCGGCTTTGGGTCATGGAGCCAGCATCACTAGTAAGGGAAACGGGAAGCCTTATGACTGCTCCTGTAGTCTTCTGGAACCTGTGATGTGTCCCAGAAAAGTGCAGGGGAATGTGGTGGCCAAACCTCTGTCTCTGATTGCTATGCCACTCTGAACCAGAAGTGGGAGTGGCTACCGCCTCATGAACCCCCCCCCCCCCCCCCCCACCAAGCATCATTTGTTGAAGACCGTGAGCTAGTAGGGATGGTATTGGGACTATTGCACCTTTTTACAAATCAATACACAGACTGTGTGGTCAGACAGGGTGTTAATCCAACCATCGGCTAGCAAGGAGTTATATGCTTTGATAGACCATGATTATCTTGGGCTCCAAGTGCTTGCCCAAGATGGGGGGGGGGGGGGGGGCAGCATGCCATCAGGTGCCTTCACCTCAGGGGGGGAGTATAGGACAGCTGACAGACTAAGCTCCTCGCGCATGCACCTTTCGTAGCAGGGGAAGGGAGGCGTGCTCCCTGTACATAGAGGCGGTGACGACTGTGCTTTTACCCACCAGCAACACTAACCCCTAATGGAACTGGGGAAAGTAGAAAAAGAAGGAAAACAAACAAGTTTACAAGCTGTTTATACATGCTGTCACAGAAAACTGAGTTGTTAATGCACTTGGGACTTTATTTTTTTTGCTAGAATCCACATGTTTGTTTATTTTATATTGTAGGCATTTAATTTGGTGTTTTGATGGCATTGTTTGGCTTTGCAATCTTGCATTCATAATAATTTTTGTTTTCTGTCTTTTTCAGGGTTTATACTTTGCAAGACTCCTACATTGACTTGTCCTTTTCTAGTACCCTGATCTGCTGTTCAACTAGAGTTGAAATCCATATCAGGATGGCTGATGTTCCGAGTTCAGTATATGCTTTATCCTGGGAGGAAGATGAGTGCCTGGAATATTATGGCATGCTTTCCTTACATCAGATGTTTTATGTAATTGGTTCCCAATTGACCGAGAGTGATGTTGATGCCCTTTCGTTCCTTTTGAATGAATCCTACCCTTTCGCTCACCCCCTGGACCCTAGCATCTGGACAGTGGAAGAAGCCGATGAGATGCCTAGCAATGCCTTACTGTCTGCCTGGAACAAATGGAACCGGTGCTCCAAGCCTAGCAATGATTTGGAATTTTCTGAGACCCGAAGGCCTACAAATGGCATTGAGCTTCTCTATGAATTGGAGAGAAGGGGGTATTGTGCTGAGGGCAACTTCCAACATCTGTTTCAGCTTCTAAGGGTATTGACAAGACATGATCTCCTTCCATACGTCTCCTTTAGAAGACGTCGTCCAGGTAAGACCTCAACGCCATCACTAACACTTTTTTTTTTTTTGCATTTGTTTCTAACCTTTTTTAGTCAAAAACAAAATGTCTTCAACTTTTATTATTTCAACTACTTTTTTCATTGCATTAGTTAATGTTTAAAAAAGAAATAAAACTTTTCTGTGTATCGTTTCTGATTTATAATATGTACATGGGCGCATGCTTTTTTCTTACACGTATCCTGCACTGCTGTGTTGTTGTGCTTTGCCACTTTTCACAGTGCAGGACTGTAAGTCACCTGAATACAGTGCACTTCTGCCTGTGAAACTTTTTTTTTTATAGCTAAGCGGTGAAATAGAAATTGTGGCAAATCTACTCTTTCCTTTAGGGTATAGGTTTGCAAATATCTATATTTATACAAGATACAGTTTGCAAACCTCTATATTTGTATAATATACTGTAAACGTGGAGGGCTCTGGGCTAAAAATACATAGGCGTTATAATTTGGATCTTCTGCTGCTCTAATATTACTAGTTGTAATTTATAATGAATGATATTGGCATGTATTGAGTCCACCTGAGAGCCCAACCTAGCTGTAATGTACAGAGTGCTCTAGCTCTGCAGCCATCTGTTGCGCCCCCCCCCCCCCACCTTTTTATAAACAAGTGAAATTGCAATGCTTGTATATAAAAAGTTGGAATTTGTTTAAGCCAATCAGTGTTGGATCTTCTGCACATGGGCTTATCTGAAAAGGCAATGTCAAGCGCAATATCTGTCTTCCTCAAACTGAAGGTAAAGGGTGCTTTTAAAGTATATGTCAGTGTTCATTTTGGCAGCAAATTTGGTTTTAGTCTTGGGAATAAAATGCCATTTTAGTTTTTCAATGTTTTTATTGAAGTTTTTCAACAAAGAAAGTAAGTAAAAATACAATCTTGATTCCACAAAGAGATACAAAAATACAAAATGCAGGTAAAGACCTGAGTCATCTCAACAGTGAATGGAAACCTCTATAACAGCCAAGTAGCAAGCTAGAGTCATTATGAAGCAGAGTAAGTAAGACTTCTTCATCTCTAACAATGACCTTAAAGCTTGTTTGAATCTGTACACATGGGCTGGAACCAATGCCTTGTGACATTTAGAAATAGATCCTCCAACCTTCAAAGATCAACATCAACCATCCATATAGAGTGATTTAGACAAACATGTATTTTAGACGCATCTACTAACTGTTATACATATAAGCAAGTCGAGGTAAGTGGCTGTTTAGTAAGAATTCCCCACCACTCCCTGAGATCATATTAAATTTTGTAGGAATACTCACTATGTAGAGGTTAGGGGGTAAAAATTAGATGACTCTCGCATCAGTATAATAACAAAGAAAAGACAGAGATAAAGGGAAAAGAGAAAACCTAGAAAAAAAGAGAAAAAGGAAAAAAAAAAGAGAGAAAAGAAAAAAAGAAAAAAAAAGGGGGAGGGGGGGGGGGGGGGGAGAAGAAAAGAGAAAGAAAGGGAATAGAGGAAAAAGAAAAGGAAAGAAAAAAGAAAGTGACCCCATGCTCCAACACCCACCATCCCAAGACGGTTCTACTCAGGCAAGAATCTTGGATCCCCCGTCAGGTATTTCACCCAGGGGTCCCATACTTTATCAAACAATTGCATTTTATCTTGCAATTGTGCAGACATACGTTCATTGAGCATAATCCAGGAAAGCTTGTTCTTAAGGTGCGCAAAAGGTAAAGCTGCCCTCTTCCAGGATTTTGCAATAATAATTTTGGCTGAAATAAATATAAATGATATAAGCCGCCTCTGAGCTTTTGATGCCGTCTCTATCACACTACCCAGCAGAGCCTGTCTCGGGGATTTCACTAGATTGACCTGGGTAAGAGAGTAAATGAAATTGTATACTCTAATCCAATAACGTCGTACCGTGGGGCACTGCCACCACACATGGTACATGGTTCCCTGCTGTCCGCATCCGCGGAAACACAAAGGGGATGCTGCTGGTACATATGATGCCAGCCTGGCCGGGACCATATACCACCGCAGTAGCACTTTATAATTGGCTTCAATAATTGAAGTATTGATTATGGACTTTGAGGCCCCTTGTGCTAAAGCATGCCATTCGTCTAATTCAATTGTCTCCCGAAGGTCTGCCTCCCATTTTACCATATAAGCCAATTTGACAGCAGAGCTAGTCAAGATAGTATACATTTCAGAGATATGCCCTCGGATTTTATCAAAGTTCTGACACAGGTACTCCATTGAGGACCTAGTAGCCATATCAGAATCTCGCGACAAAGTCCCCAAGAAGTGTAGGATCTGAGCACATCGAAAAAACTCAGAGGGCGGCATTTGATATTTCTCAATTAAAACCTGTCTTGTCAATATACCCTTATGGCTACACAGATCAGCTATCCGTAGTAGCCCTTTGTTGGTCCACCAAGCAAACATCCTGGGGGTGAGGCCCGGGGTGAAATCTGAATTTCCAAGAATCGGGGCTAATGGAGTATGTTGGGAAGAAAACTTGTGCGTTTTCCGCAACCTATCCCAAATACCCAGGGACGAGGACAATGCCGGGCACAGAATTGGAGGCCGGTCCCTAGGCGGTAACCATAAAAGGTGTGAAATCGGCCTACCTGTGCAAGCAAATTCTTCCATCTGCATCCATATAGGATGGGGCTTGGCAGAATGAAATCTGGCTAACTGAGCCAGTTGTGCTGCGTAATAATACTTTTGTAGATCCGGGGCACCTAGTCCACCTCTTCTCTTAGGGGTAAATAGTGTGCGCTTATTCACCCTGGGCCTCTTATCCCCCCAGATAAAGGACAAAAGTTTATTTTGGAAGGCCAACAAATCCGAGCGGACAATCGAGATTGGCAACGTTCGAAACAAATACAAAACCCTCGGTAGAATAGTCATCTTAACGGAGTGTAGTCTGCCAAACCACGAGGGGGGGTCGAAGCATCCATCTGGCCAAATCAGCCGTCAAACGTTGAAATAGTGTTGGGTAATTTCTGGAGTACAGAGTACGTAATGTCGGGGTGAGATTTATACCTAAATAAGGGAGAGACTCCGTGTGCCAAACAAAATTAAAGGAGCGTTTAAGCGTCGAGAGAGTACCATCTGATAGCGAGATGTTCATAGCTTGGGACTTATCGTGGTTTATGCTAAGACCCGATATTGCTGTAAAAGGTTTAAGTATAGCATATAGGTTAGTTTAGTTTTAGTCCCATTTTAGTCTTCTGCAATTTGTTTGTTTTAGTCGTATTAAGTTGACTAAATCTCCAGTACATTTTAGTCTACTAAAATCTAATAAGTGTACCGTATTTATCGTGGTATACCACGTGCCGGCATATAACGTGCACCCCAAGCCTAGAAGGGAAGTTTAAGAAAAAAAAATACTTGCATTTTGAATGCCCGTCGTCTGTGTCCGTCTGCTGTCTTGCCCGGCGTCCATCAGCGGCCTTGTCCGGCGTCCGTCTGCGGCCTTGGAGGTGTCCTCTCTGCTTCTCTCGGCTCAGAGCGTGATGTCTCTGAGCGCCGCCGACATAGACCAAGCCGAGTGTACTGCGCAGTCGGCTAGGCTCGGCCACGCTCAGCTCCTCTCGCATAAAGGCTAGGAGGCGGGACAGGGCTTGACCGCGAACGGAGCCGAGCACACTCGGCTCGGTCTATATTGGCGGCTCTCAGACACAGCGCGAATCGGCGTATAACGCGCACCCACGATTTTTCCCTGATTTTAAGGGGAAAAAAAGTGCGCGTTATACGCTGATAAATACGGTAATTAAATTGTAATGCATTAGTTAACATTTCTCTACGATTTCCAAACTCATTATATACTGCTGGAGTGAAAAATCTAATATGTTATTATTTATGGTATTGAGGTATGAACCTG
Organism: Rana kukunoris; assembly: GCA_029574335.1. Classification (NCBI taxonomy): domain Eukaryota; kingdom Metazoa; phylum Chordata; class Amphibia; order Anura; family Ranidae; genus Rana; species Rana kukunoris. Next base: position 12,821,843 of record CM056058.1, read on the forward strand.
CACTACAGACCAGTGTTCATTTTAAAGTCAAATTTCAATTTAGTTTTAGTCTTAGTCTTTAAAACTAAAATGCCATTTTAGTCAAGTTGTATTTTAGGCGACTAAATGTTTTAGTCAACAAAATTAACACTGGTATATGTGAACCCTTAACCCCGTAAAACCACTCAATGCTGACCATGCTGGATGTCTCATGCCCAATGTTATCAGGGTAAAATGGGGGGGGGGGGCTTGCAGGACCACCAGGAATTTCACAATACAAGGTGAACAGGAGGCTCTTATACACAAGTACATGGCTCACTGAGAGGCTGAGACAGGAGTCTGTCCATTGATGTCAGTAGAGAGCAGACTTTAAGAAAAAATACATTGGTGCAGACTTTTCTGCAAATATCTCCTAAACCGTGCAGGGTTAGGAGATATTTGTTGCACCTACAGGTAAGCCTTAATCTAGGCTTACCTGTAGGTTGAAGTGGTCTTTTAAGGGTTTAAAACCACTTTTAAATGAGCTCAGGCTGGACCTCTACTTTTTTTAAAGGCTTTAAGAGTGCTTATCAAAAGCTCTGCCAATTACAAACGCTGTTCGCATAACGTGCTGTAACCCTTATGCAGATGGCCTAAAAGCAGTGAGAAATTGAGACCGTTGTAAAGAAATCATGTCTATTACATATTTTGATGTACTGTCTGCATATCAAATTGTTAAAAAAATTGGGCATTTACCAAGTTGTGGTAAGAGCCGGTTCACACTGGGGCGACCTGGGATCCGACTTCAAGTTGCCCCAAGTCGCGCGGTCGAGAAAATGAATGGGCGCCGTCTTTGAATGGGCGCCCATTGATTTCAATGGAAGTCGCCTCAGAAGTCGGATCTCTGTCTTAACTGAAGCAACAATACAGGAAGATGACCTACATTTCTCAGGCAAACCCGTCCCTCCCCCCGAGCTGATTGTTGTTTGATTGGCCACTGGAAAGCCTCCTGTCCTGGAGGTGACTTGAAGTTGCCTTGTAAGTTGCCTGATGATTCATACTCAAGTCGTGTCCAAGTTGCCTCCAAAAGTCGTGCTGGAAGTCGTGTTGCCCCTGTGTGAATGGGCTCTACGAGTTTAAGATTTTATTTTTTTTAATAGTTTCACTCTTTATTTTTGCCAATGTAGCATTCTGCAACTCCTGTCTAAATATGTCAAGTTTTTGAAATGTGTTTATTTTTAATCTCCAGTATCCCCTGAACGGTATACCTATGGGTCTTCAGTTATGGACTCAAGAAAACAGATGAATGGATGTCTTAATCCAACAACATCACAATCCAATGAAGAGAACTGGGAAACAGGTAGGCTGTATGAGTAGAATAATTTGTTGTGTTTACAATAATGTGGTTTGCAAGGGTGTTTTGTGTGTGTGTGTGTGTGTGTGTGTGTGTGTATGGATGGTAAGGTTAGCCATTGTAGAAAAAAGCACATTGTACTCGCCAACTTTGTATTAAAAAAAAAAAAAAAAAAAAGAAAGTTGTTAAATATGACATGCTTAACCTTAAAAAAAAAAAATTGGGGAAGGTTAACCATTGTAGAGCGCAAGTCTTATTTACCAACCTTCTTCTTTTTTTTTTTTTTTTTTTTTTTTCTAATACAGTTTGGTAAATAAGACATGCGCTTTTCTCTACAATGGTTATTAACCTACCCCAAATAAAAATAAAAAATAAAGGTTAAGCATGTCATATTTACCAACTTTTTTTTTTCTCCCTTAAATTTTACCTATGTTTAGACAATGTTGCTAGGGAAGTAAGATATGAGCACAAACAAAATGCACAGCCTGTCCTTTTATATTTACCCGAAATTATTTTGTTGCCTCTTTTTATAGGTTCTACTGCTAAAAAGAGAAAACGAACAAGAAATGTAAGGAGGGGTCGCTGCCAAAAACCAAAAAAGTGCAAAGTGAGCAGTGCTCCTGAACAGGCTGAACCCACCCAGAACAAAGTCACATGTGGTGAGTACGCCCATAAATTGCTTTGTGTGTTCCATCGGCTTGCTAAACTCTCCCTGTGAGAGGTTAACATCACTCATAGTTTACTGTAAATCATGACCCCCCAATGGGAAGAGTTTACACGTATAGTCCTGCAGGATGCCACAGCAGAAGTGCTCTTTTAGTCCTGGCTGTGGTTTAGGCACTTTCAGTTGCTCAAGTTCATTTGTGAAGTGACATGCCCTGGTGTATCCCTTCTAACCTCTCGTCCCCTGCTGCGCAAACGATTCCTAGCTTCTCTGACCGTAACTTAATCTCTGCACTTCCAAAATGACATTTTGGTTAGCTGACATTGCATGGATTAGTGTCTGCAAACTATTTTGGTGCTGCCTAATATGTAGAGAGCAACACTGCATTGTTTACTTAAAGTCGCTTATCCACAATCTCCACTAACTAGATGGCGTGTCTGCACTTCAGCGTGTTGCCAGGGAAGGTTTTCGTGGTCCTTCTGTGCTCTGCCCCCTACACACTCTTCTAAAGCTGTGTGCATTCAGTCTACAACAATGCTCCGCTTTCCTCTTTGTATGGGTCTAAACTGGGAAAAAAAACACAGCATCAAGCCTTACATGCAACTTATGTTTTACAAGTTGCCGAGGACCTTGGCCTTATTATGTTGAAATAACAATGCAGATCTATTTTTATTTTATTTTTTTTCTACAAATTTGGTTTACCACGTTTTGAAGCATGAAAAATTTAGTCTAAACACTTAGCTCATATCGGATCCTACACTGATATCTAGCTGCTTTTCCAAGTAAACTGGACCATCTTGCACTATTTAAGGGCCTGTTTACACCAGGACATGGTGCAGGAAAATCGCGTTCTGTGCACGCCTCCCACGCTGCATTTATATTGCACTACAGTTGTGATATGCAACGGGTGTCATAGTAAGTTAATGACACACTAAACACAGGTTGCAAAGGCAGTACGTCTACCGGCACAAAATTGCATTTTATAAAAGTACCATGTGATCCGGTTGCAGTGCTTTTTTTTTAAAGCGGAGGTTCACCCTAAAACAATTGTATACCGTTGCATCCAGCATACTGCTGACATCTACAGTATGCTGGTATTTTTTTTTTTTTTTCCGCTGTACATACCTTCTTATAGTTCTTTTCACTGCCCCGGGTAGTAGGTGTTCCTATGAAGATGCGTAGATGGTTGACGTGCGGGTAAGGCGTGTCACGCGTTCCGAAAATAGACAAACTGGGACTCGGCTTTATACGGCGCCTGTGCAGTCGGCTCTACATGGCAGGCGCAGGCGCCGTATAGAGCCGAGTCCCAGTTCGTCAATTTTCGGAACGCGTGACGCGCCTTACCCGCACGTCGATCATCTACGCCTCTTCATAGGAACGCCTACTCCTCACGGGAGTGAGAACTCTAAGCCGGGTGAAAAAGAACTATAAGACGGTAAGTACAGCGAAAAAATAAATAAATACAGCATACTGTAGATGTCAGCAGTATGCTGGATGTAATAATATATAGATGATTTTTAGGGTGAACCTCCGCTTTAATGTAGTGCAGGGGTCTCAAAGCGGCGGCCCTCCAGCTGTTGTGGAACTACAAGTGCCATCATGCCTCTGTATATTGGAGTCATGCTTGTGACTGTCATCCTTGCAATGCCCCATGGAAATTGTAGGGGCCAACAGTTTGAGACCCCTGATGTAGTACATGCACTACTCTTGCTGCAGTCCAGTGTAATTCAAAATGGATGGGCTTTAAACTGCACCCATGTTAATCGCACAGGAATTCGTTCCATTTGATTCCCAGTGTGGACTGGCCCTAAGTTGGTGAAACTTGTATAATTGTGTCTGATAACTGAAGCTCTACATTTACTAATCGCAATTAATATGAATGGAGCAGTCGTACCCCATTGACCTCCAGGGCATTTCAGACCCGTAAACATTGTTCCCAGTATCTTGCTGCTGTGTTGTTTTGTAACCTGGAAAAAAAAAATCTTCTCTGAAAATTACTAATCTTTTTGTCTCGGTCATTAATTCAGCCTTACGGGTTTTTTCATTACCCCATGAAAGTCTGTTAGCTTTTCATTCCACATATTTCCCTAGAAGAAGGTGCCTGAAATGTCTTGTCTAATCTGTCTCTGCTCCAACATTTTCTCACATTTTGACACTTGCAGGAAATGAGTGCATAAGAAGACATTTACTAAATAAAATAGTAAATACATAATTCAAATCTTCACACCTGTGCTACCTGGATGAAACAGTAAGACCTTTCAACTCTTCAGTGTTGTGCTTTTCCTTTTCTTTAACCCTCTGTCACTGGCAAATGGGCCTCCTTGTGCAAAATTCTGCAACCCTGTCTGTCAGTGACGGAAGCAAGTATTATGTAGAGATCTACAGAGCTGGAGAGTTCCATTGCATGTTACATAGTCTGACCTCTTTGGTAGTAAACATTCTTTAATTGGTCATTTTGAACATCCGTTTGGTTATACCAACACTTTCAAAGAGACTGATCTCTAAATATCACAATAGAAGTGTTTTTGGTCCTTTAAATTTAGTACTTTAACATTCTTTGGCAAATAAATGATAAAGGTATCCTACTGGAGATCTAATTGTAATTGAGTTTTATTTGGAGGATTTTCCTACAGTTCAAGTTCTAACTAACTTCGTGATCAAAAATATTTTTGAGTCGTTATAGAGCACCACAACTGATTGTTTTGGCACCGCTCTAGTATGTTGCATCGCCAGCTTCTTACCCGTCTTGGAGATTCAAGTGGTGAGATTTTGCCGTGTTCTTCCTCGCAAGGTCCTAGCAAAGTGTTAGTATTTTTTTTTCTTAATGGATGCATTGGTTAATGCTGAAGTATCTTCCCACTTCAGTCCCCAAGTGGCATAATTAGCCAGTTTGTGGATCAAACTAGCCAATAGCCATAAAAAATACCCAGTTTGGGTTGAGCTAGCTATTAAATCTGTAAACCTTGCAAACGTTTTAAAATTAAGTCTTGCCTAATACCAGTTGTAGCTCTGTCGGCAATCATTCTAGCTGGTTCTGGGTTCAGTTTTTAATAAGGACTGATGCAGGAACTAATCCCTTCTCGCCCTCCTTTTCCCTGCCTATTTAAAGGGTGCTATGAAAATGTTCTTATTGAATACCAACACCCTCTCACTAGGCAGAGATAAGTTCCCGCATCAGTCCTTATTAAAAACTGAAACCAGAACCAGCTAGAACAGGGGTGTCAAACTAAATTTTATTGTGGGCCGCATCAGCATTATGATTGCCCTCACAAGGGCCGGTTGTATCTGTAAGATTAGATGTCCAGTGCATCCCCTCCCCCTTACATTTAGATGTCAAGAGCCCCCCCACCATCAGAAGTTGAGTCCTCCACTCTCCCTTACATCAGTGCACCGCCTTTCCTTATGCTGCTGCTGGGAAGAAGCTGGATGCATTGCGTAAAACCAGAAAGTAAGGGTCTGGAGGAGGGGCTGGAGGGCCGGATTCAGCCCGCGGGCCTTGTGGTTGACACCTATGAGCTAGAATGATGCTGACAGATCTAGAACTGGTATTGGACAAGACTTTTAACGTTAAAGCTTTTGCAAAGTTTACAGATTTAACAGTTAGCTCAACCCAGACTGGGTATAGTTGTTGACTAGTTTGATCCACAAACTGGCTAATTATGCCACTTTTCAAAGTAATATGTTAACTGCTAACTCAGTCTGGTCCTAAGATTCAGTTCAACAAAGAGACAACTGACTTGAACGCTAATCCACACTCACGTCTTTGTTAACAAACTGAAGCTTAGGACCTGAAGCACAGAACCTATTTCTTTGTGCTTTTTTTTTTTTTTTTTCTTGAGACGGGACTATTACTTTGCAAAGTTTAAAGTTTGTGTTCTCTTCATATCATTAGATCATAAGCTAAACGAACGCTGAGCCTACTCCTCTTTGCTGACTCGTTGGCTTCAGTACATTCCGAGTTGCTGACCTGGAATTTCTACTTTTATTCTGATTTCCAGATTTCCATAATTTTTTTCAGATCAGTGATGCAGAAAGGTTTGAAGCCAGAGATTTTCAAGCAACTAGTATTTTGAGGTCGGCAGTGGCAGTCCTCCCTCAGTACAGCTTTCCATTGTTCTATTTAAATGGCCAAATGTCTGCAGCAGGTCCGCAGTCTGAGCCTCGGTCACATATATGTGGTGCAGAAAACACGGCAAATCCTAGTGCGTTTCCAGCACCGCATTGAAATCGAACTGCTTTTATGTGATCTGCTGCGGGTTTCAATGTTAAATTAACAACTCTCTGAAACTGCTCACAAACCGATTCTGATGTGGCAAAAAAAAGGCCCTGCACCATTTTGATGCAGTCTCATTTGTGCCATACAAAGTGGCTCAACTCAAACTGTACAGACATCACATGTTTAAGTTTCTGATACTCTCCCTCAAACTGCGGCACAGCATACCAGCAAATAATATATACATGGTGTATATCCTCTCTGCTTTTTTTTTCTCTTGGTAAAAAAAGCATGCTGTGAAACTTTGAAATGTAATGTAAACCCAAAATCTTTGGTATGTTTGGTATCATGCCTCCATAGTATACAGTTTAATTTTGTTTTATTTTAATATGTTGCACATTTTCTTGCCTGATCCTGCATTAATGTTTAAAGTAACTTATCGTTGCAAACTGACAATACTAAGTCACTACTTTTACAGTTAGACCCCTTTCACACTGGAGGCGTTTTCAGCCGCATTGGCGCTAAAAATGTCACCTGTAAAAAGCCTTGTCTGCAATCCCAGTGTGAAAGCCCAAATGCTTTTACACTGGGACTCTGCGCTGGCAGAACGTTGAAAGTCCTACAAGCTGTATTTTGAGGTGCTTTTAAGAGTGGTGTATACACCGCTCCTAAAGCGCCCCTGCCCATTGAAATCAAACCCCAAGCTAAAAGCTTGTTGCAGCGTTTTTGCATTTTTTAAAGCCAGCCTCTGAACTACAGGCAGTTGTGTGATGTGGGATTTTTTTTTCTTAGCCCCTAAATGCTTATGCTTACAAACTCCTCTGAAAGTTTTGTTTGCATGGACTTATTGGGGTTGATTTACTAAAACTGAGTGCAAAATCAGGTGCAGCTCCTCATTGAAACCAATCGGCTTCCAGGTTTTATTATCAAAGCTTAACTGAACAAGCTGAAGTTAGAAGCTGATTGGCTATCGTGCACAGCTACACCAGATTTTGCACCTCCCGGGTTTTAGTAAATCAACCCCATAGGCTAACATGGAGGAGAGTTCAGAGGCAGTAAAAAAAGAAATGCAAGACGCCCCTGGAAGTGGCTGCAAAAACACCCTGTGTGCATGAGCCCTCATTGTAAGATGGTGGCTTGGCATTGTCAGTCTGCATCAGGAAGTGCTGTCACTAGCAGGAACTCTAGGTAAGAAACCTTGCTACAGATGAAAACCATGCTTTAATTAAAAAAAAAAAAAAAAAGGCTATAATATATATATAGTTATTTACTAAAGGCAAATCCACTTTGCATTACAAGTGCAAAGTGCACTTGGAAGTGCAGTCACTGTAAATCCGAGCAGGACATGCAAGGGGAAAAAAACAAAACAAAAAACAGCATTTTATCTTGCACATGATTGGATGATAAAATCAACAGGGCTTTCCCTCATTTGAGATTTACAGCGACTGAACTTCCAGTGCACTTTTGGTTTGCACTTGTAGTGCAAAGTGGATTTGCCTTTAGTAAATAACCCCCATAGTGAGGCAATGCCAAATATAGTACAACAAATGGTTTCGCGTTTACATACACTTTAAATATGTATCGGAAACAAATTTGCCCATCTCGAGCAGTGTTTGTTTCTTCAACCATAAACCGTTAATAGAATCATTTCTCTCCCATTACTCTCAACACATGCCTTCGTGATACCCCCCCCCCCCCCCCAATTTATCTCCGACAAATTAATTTGTTCTTGGTTTATTCTGCAAGTGAATGTGTGCTTATTAAAAAGTGCACAAAGTTTAAATGTATGTCACCATGTCAGGTGTTCGTGTCCCTTTTTTTTCGTTGAAGCACTCCTTAGACGTATCCTCTGAAATGTCATGGTGTTATGTTGCTGTTCTGTTCAGTCGACTTTCTCTAAAATTTAAATTCCAGGTTTACTGAGCAAAGGTTGATGCTTGAGAGAGCAAATCTCTCTGTTAAGGAAATGATCATGCACGCTGCCCTGCAAAAATACAAGCGTACCGTAATAAAAGGTAAATGTGGAAAATGTATACCTTCTGCAAGTGAGAGACGATTGAGACAGATAGCATTTTGTAGACTCCAGTACAGCACGGCCATCACAATTTTTTATTCTGCATGCAGATACTGGAACTAGTTGGATAATGTTTGAGCCTGTGTAGACTTTATTTTTATATTTTTTTATATCGTATAGCAGCAGCTGATATCCACATCCAGGGTTCAGCTTATCTAGGCGGACATATTTTATTTAACAAGATATTTGCATAACTTTCAAAACAGATAATTGAAATGTTATATATCTGCCTGCTTTTAATGCATATACCATAGAGTCCTTACTGCACTATTTCCTGTGTACTGCGGATACCAGAAATAAGAGGTCCTCTTGTATCTGCTTTAAAGGACAGCAGAAATGTTCATTCATAGGCTCAAGACTGGAGTTTCACTGGCAGCAATTTTATTATTGTCCGTATAAAATTTAATACGAAAAAAATATGATCAAATATCTTTAATATTTTCACTTTTAAGGATGGATTTTTTTTTTACATTGTTAAAAAGGAAGAAACGGCTGTGAAACACCACTGTTGTTGGTGAAGCCTTATAAGTTCTTTTTTGGATTCTCATATGTTCAAAATTGCCTTGTTAATGACAAGACCCCTGTTCTGTTTGATGGCAGACCTCTTTTATCTTCTGATATCTGCGGCAGTTTTTTTATTTTTATTAGCCAGACTTTTGCATTTTCAAGAAGAATATTTTATAAAAATAGAATTGAAACAGCCCTTTGTTGTGAACGTGAATACTTGCTACTTAGAAAAGAAATGTTCTGTTTTTTTTGTCAAAAGCTCAACCTGTCTCTCTCGGTTCACAGTTAATACCGCCAATGGAAAAGCCTCTTAAAAAGCTGCTCTGACAGCCTGGCACTGCAACTCAATGGTAAACATGGGAGCAAATATTACAAGCTTGTTCCTGCTTCAGCCTGCACTGTTCTTTACAAGTTGCTCCATTCATCAGATATGATAACTACCTTTTATCATGGACGCTCATTTTGTTACTCTCTAAAGTACAATGTCTTTGGCCTTTCTTTGTGTTAATGTGGTTTATTAAAGAGCTACCTTTCTGCAAAACTGTTGAGCAATGTACAAGATAATGTTCACAAACAATGCACAAGTGTGTATCGCCGCACGGGTACAAGTGCTTTGACAGTCTATAGGCTAGTGACTTTGTACCAACAAGCCAATCTTTTTAAAGGTATTGACTTGCTATGGGGCTTATGTGTGAATCTGAATATTCAATCCTAAATTATAATTCTTCGTACCTATGTAAGAAAGATGCATATTTGCTCCCTTTGGCTATTTTTGCTTGGCCGGTGTCTGACACTTTTAGATTAGGTCACCTAAGTCATTTAGTGGCTCCCCTGTCTACTACCTGGCCTAACGCCGTCTCCCAGCCTCTGTTTGTGAGGTGCAGATGTTGACGGCAAGTAGGTTTAGGATGGCTTTTATACTGGTGTCCTGAAGAGGGAAGGGTACATTTTTTTTTTTTTTTTTTTTTTTTTTTCAAATAAAGTACAGTTATCCTTTTGACATACCACTGCTTGGGCCAGGGGCAGGCAACCTCGGCCCTCCAGCTGTGCTGAAACTACAAATCCCATCATGCCTTTGCCTCTAGGACTTGCAATGTCTCATGAGACTTGTGGTTTCACCACAGCTGGAGGGCCGAGGTTGCCTACTTCTGGCTTAGGCTAAAGAAACCTTCAACTGCTTGTGCGTTTACCTGAATTGGAGGCAGCGCTGCAAGAATCTAGAGGCTCTGGGAAAGATCTTTCTACTGTCTGCGTTCAATCTATTATATAGGGTTGGGGGAAAGACCATCTTAGTCTGGAGACTCTGAAGGTTTCTGTTGGCTGTAGTAGTCTGATTAAGTTAAGTATACAGTTTAAGCTGAAAAAGTGGGCCAAGAGGATAACTATATTTTCTTTGAAAGTACATTTATCCTAAAAGAGCCGGACCTCTAATTTTAGGCTGAATTGGGGAACAAATATAGGTCTTTCAGAAGTTATAATGTAAGACTGAATGTTTAAGTGCTTGCATAGGCTCTGTAATGCTTTGTTCTTTTTTTTTTTTTAATTACGCATCTGTATTCACTCGGGTTTAAAATTTTAGGCTCCGCGCACATTTGGTGTTTTGGGATCTCGGGCAAAATCGTTGCGATTCTGACTGCAATCTCAAATGGCACTGCTGTGTCAAAAGGCACGATCAGGTGCCATTCATTTTCAATGACACCCAATATGTAAAATGTAGAGGCTAAAAAATGGACAGCCGCACTTTCAAAAAACCTTTAGGTTGTCTTTATTGTAAAACAGATGGAAAATACACTACAAAATGCAGCAAAAAATGGGGATAGCAGCCTACTCGTTTCACACTATAGATCAGTGCTTAGTCATGGCTCATGCACTGATCTATGGTGTGAAATGCGTCCGCTGTTATCCCCATTTGTTTGCTGTATTTTGTACTGCATTTTCCATCTGTTTTACAATAAAGACAACCTAAAGGTTTTTTGTGCGGCTGTCCATTTTATAGCCTCTACATTTTGCCTTGTGCATTGCCGGCACCCTTGATCTCCTGAGAAACTATTGAATGCCCAGTACACCCACCTGGAGCGGTAACTCTCTTTTCTTGACGTCCAATATGTGGTGCAGGTTTTTTTCGATTATCATGGCAAACCGCAGCTTGCGTAACTCATCACCCAAATTCAGCTCCTTTTTTTGGGCGACGAGCTTTGCGATTTGCCATAATTGCTGTGCGATTTATCGCAGCAAAACCGCAATGTGTTTTAGGCGCCGTTGAAAATGAATGCCACCTAAACATGTGTTTTGCATTGTAATTTGAGATTGCAGGTAGAATCTCAGCGATTCTGCCTGAGATCCCAAAATGCCAAATGTGAACTGAGCCTTGGTGCACATGGTGGTGGTTATTTACTAAAACTGGAGAGTGCAAAATCTAGTGTAGCTTTGCGTACAAACCAATCGGCTTCCAGGATTTAGCCCAGGTTCACACTGAAGGCGGGTTTGAAATTGTAAGTTCAGCTGAGTTTGCACGATTTTAAACCCGCATTCCAGTCTGAATTCAGGAGCGATTTCAGAGACATCTATGCGGGTTCATGCACAGATGTCTATTGAAATCGCCTTCAGGTCGCCAAAAATGGTGCAGAAGCTACTTTTGGGAATCGTGCAGTGCTGCAAAGTCGGTGTCGCACAGATTTGGACAGTGCCGCCGATTTTGACGTGCGATTTGACATGTCGCATCACATGTCAAAACGATCTGATGTGAACAGGGGGTTATTGCCAAAGCCTAATTGAACAAGCTGATTTGGCTATCATGCACAGCAGCACCAAATTCTGAGCACTCCAGTTTTCATAAATCTCCTCCGGTAAAAAAAAAAAAAAAAACACTGATCGTGTTTCTGGCTGAAAAATTTGCCATCTTTTTTGAATTCAGCAGCCACCATTCAGCTTGGAATATAGAGCAAAAAAAATTAAACACAATAAGAGATGAAAGTGATTTCATAAATCGGATGAGTTTGACCTTTCTGAACAGATTGAATTTTCCATATTCTTCTGAATGTGTGTTCAGATTTGTACATTGACAAATTATGCATCCTTGTTTTTTTTTCTGAATATACATATTCATGAGAATTGCGTTTTGTTGGGATAGCTCACACTTGATCCTATTCGGCCTCATCTCTTTCTAGTCATGATCCCGCCGCCTCCTAATTTCTGCATTCATACCGGAGGAGAAATGTGGGATCTGAGCTAATAAAGGATGTAGTGCAACCAGCTTGGAAGCCATTCTCTTACCAAAATGTTTTGCGTTAACGAGAGTGAATTTTACAGCTGAACATGTCTCACTTAAAGAAAATTTTAAAGGGAAAATGAAAGATTCTATGTTGTCTGATATTGCTTTTAAAGTGGCATTGCAGCCAGAACTTTGTGTACACTTTGGCCTCGTACACACGATCGGACATATCCGATGAAAACGGTCCGCGGACCATTTCCATCGGATATGTCCGATCGGGAGTTTGATCCGATGGCGTGTACACACCATCGGATCAAATTCCCCGCCGCCGGACGGCGCGGTGACGCGGCGGTGACGTTGACGCCGCCACGTCACCGCCACGTCACCGCACCAGGAAGTTAAACACTTCCGCGCATGCGCCGAATCCATTCGGCGGCGGCGCGGCGGCGGTGGGGGACGACATGTCTGCTGGTAAGTGTACTAACCAGCAGACATGTCGGGCGGACAGATTCCACCGGATGGATTTCAAAGCATACTTTGAAATCTGTCGGGTGGAGAAATCTGTCCGCTAGCCCATACACACGAGCGGAGATGTCTGCTGAAACGGTCCATCGGACCGTTTTCAGCGGACATATCCCCTCGTGTGTACGAGGCCTTAGACTTAGAGGGTTTGCACACCTGTCAGGTTTTTAATTGCACTTTGAAAGACTTCCCCCGGGACAACGCGAAGTGAGGAATTTTTTAGTTTGGACACCGCAGTAAAAACCTGACAGAGCTTGTCTGCAATACTACTGTAAGTGTCTCTACAGATAAAACCTTTTTTTAATGTCTGCATACTATTCCCCAATACCCTTCTTTAAAATGCAATTTGGGGGAAGAGTATGAATGTTAAGAAACTTTTATAGTGGAGTTTAAAGTGTTCCCGTTTCACATTGAATGTGACTGGAACCAGCAGCGCCTCTGCAGGTCCTCTCATAATCTCTACTTTCTTTTACACATAAAAAAGGTGTATTCTGCCTGCAGCTCTGCTGCTTTGGGGTCACCTGCTTCAAATACCTACTCGGAAGCAGAAAAGGAACTTTAAATCCTTTTATTTTTTATGATAAAACAGATCTTTTTTTCAGTATACCTCTGGTTTTCCTTGATTTGTAACACTTGATATGTACTTTTTACATTTCTGTTTATGGAAAATCTAATTAAATAAAATAAAACTGGTTTCTGTGAAGGCGGTAACGCCAAAAGGGTTGCACTGCTGGAAAAGGCAAAAGTTTTCAGTGCTACATCTGCAAGGTAGCTCTTCAGCAAATGTAAATTCATCATCCATTCCCTTGTAGCTGTTTTTTACAGACCAGGCCGTTGATTACTGTACTTACAGTAATATCACAACCACTTAGACCACTCTGAGGTGCTTGGCGCGTTCTTTTGACAAACAGGGCCCATAGTTGTAGTTCAGTAAAACATTCTGAAATGTAATTTCATCCATAAACAAAAAGCGTTTCAAGTAAGTGGGCCTTTAGTTAAATGCCCTGAAAAGGTATGTCTGCCTGTAGAAATGCACATCAGCTGATAAAAATAAAACCCAGGTACAGTTGTTATGTATTTTATGAAAGATAGTCATAGTGCAAAATGAAACTATTGTATCACAGATGATACATCTGCATTACAAGATATCTGATGTGCTGTAAAGACACATAAAGTGCTCCCTGTACGCCACATTGACTGCTAATGCACAACCATGGTACAATCTCTGCTTTCTGCAGAACCAAACAAATTGTATATTCTCTTAAATACTACACATAAAATGTATTCATCTGTAATGAAGTGTCTATTGAAATGAACAAATAAACTTGAAGCTGGTTATCTTGCGAATAGTCATTCCAAGCAGTAAAGGCCCTAAAAAAAGGGAAAAGGACAATTAAAAATAAAGAAATAAGAAATAAAATAAAGCTACGCATGAATATAATACATCGAACCTTTGTATTGGGTTAACATTTGTGCTTTTGTTGCTGGTTCAATGGCTGATTTCGTCTAAATCAATAAGTATTAGGTCTTGTGTCATTTTTGATTGTGCTCTGATACAACTAAGGATCTTTTGTTCTCATAACTATAATGTAAAAGACCAGTGATCTTGACGGAATGTCCTCTGTAACTAAGATCTTGCTACTGTATTTTAGTAGAGGTGCAAGGGCTTCTAGATCTGCATCCAATGTCCGTACAGTCCAGTAGAACATCTCTGGAGCAGTGCACTTATAAAGTTGCTTGATCTAACTTAATACTGCTTTATTAATGGCAGTGTAAGTGACTTTGACCATAATTGCCAGCGTCGAACATCTGTAGTAACTTCATAGAAATTGACCATTTTTTTTAAATTCTGTTTCCCATTGTCTCTCTTGAGACATGGGAATAACGTTTTGAATTGAATTCTTGCACCGTTTTCATTAGCGACAAGGTCAATATCTGACAAAATTCCTGGTCTGTCACTTAAACAAGATAGGGTTGACACAGTATTCTTCTGAGTTTCTGGCTCTCCTTTGCAGCAGTCCTGCATTTTGGGGAGATGTTTTCATGTAAACCCAAAATTTTCTGTTTTGCACTCTCAGTTAAATGCATCTGCAGGTTGAACTTCAGCAAGAAAAGCGAAAAGTTAAGAGGAAAATAATCACTTATAAGCGTATGTAACCAGCCACCAGTGCATTCTTCTACAATATATTCGTTCTCTTCAACCCTTCTGGTTTTTGTTCAGTCTTTCCCCAACAATTTTCTGTTTTGTTTTTTTTTAAATCTGAATAAAATCCAGCTATTTCATATTTCTCATTTAAGCCAATTTCTCCAAACATATTTGCTGAATTCTACAGACTTGTTATAGCAAAATTTAATGATGGGATAAAAGTATGGGTGGTTAGAAGTTGTCAAATTAAGTCTGCTACTATAGGATACCCATAATGCAAATATGATATTGGCTACATTTAACGAGTTAAGTGCTCTAGAGCATCATAGCTTTGCTGGTCCTTCGTATCTTGAAGGTTAAATCAGAACAACTTAGGAGTGTTTTATAGTTGCATGCCTCTGGATTAGAAATGTTCTTTTACTTTATATGAATTAATTTGTTTTTCTTTCTCTTCCTTATTTCCCTCCTTTTTTTTTCCTTTCCAGGAATAAGGCTGCGTGTTCGAGCAGAGTATTGTCAGCATGACTCGATCTTGAGCCAGAATGTTCTGTCTGTGAAGCAGGTTCCAATGGAGAGGCGGTTTGATCTCTTTAGCCAGTCCAACACAGTTCTGAAATCTAGAGACCTTGGCTCAATCATCTGCGATATAAAATTTTCAGAACTCGCCTACTTGGATGCCTTCTGGAACGATTACATGAACGGATCCCTACTTGAAGCTCTGAAGGGGGTTTTCATTACAGACTCTCTAAAGGAAGCTGTCGGACAGGAGACCATACAGCTTCTTGTCAATGTAGACGAGGATGATTATGAAGAAGGCCGCAGGGTACTACTGGAAAACTTTCCTCAGCATTCTGGCTGAGAGCCTTTCAATACAGACTGTTCCTGTGCTCTTTGGAGTGCAAAAATTAAAAACTGTGCCTGCTAGTTGCCAGGAGTTTGAAGTATTTGACTCATTATTAGATGGGTTTCAGCGATTTTTTTTTTTTTTTCTCACATGAAGCCCCAATATGCTGCTCTTTTCAAAGGGTAGAAAACGACTTGAATTTCTGGGTCGTGGGAGAGCCTTGTGAATGGGTAACAAACTCTTCCGCAGTATGGCATAGAATAGCCTTTGTGTTGTCAATGCAAAGATTTTGCATACCAGAAGCAAACATTCCTTTATTTAGACTTCTATTATGAAGGGTAACTTTGTTATTTTCCTTATTTAGTAAAAGAGTTTATTACCTTATCACATAATCTGACCTTTGACTGACTTGAGGTGCATTTAAAAAAAATATATATATATATTTTTTTTGTTTAAAGACCGTTTTGGGCATAAATTAAATACAGTTAATTTAGACGAGTCAGTGAGGCAGATTTAAATGGGTTTAGATAAGTGTTTGAGACATCTGAATATGTTTTTTTTCTTTTTACATCTTAGCTCCTTGGAAGGTATATTTTTGGAAGCAAGAGTATAATTTCAGAATTGACAAATGTTGAAAAACGTGCATAAATATATACAGTGCAGAGGAGGACCGGGCTGCAGGTCCTATAGACTTACTGCCCTCTGCGACATCTTGATGCATTTGGAAGCCACGCTAAGTGGAATGTGCAGGTGCTAATTTTGGGCCTTGCCCCCCCCATGTTTAGGTTGGGGGATTTAGGCCTTCTCACACTTGGTATCGTGGCAGCTGTATTACTGGTGGGCTGTAGATGTGCTCAGGTTTGGGTAAAACTGTCACATGTCCTGGCAGACATTTTTTTTTTGGTTTGTCCTAAAAAAAAAAAAAATTAAAAGCTTGTGACCTCATAAATAGTCATAGGGCATGAGCACACTTTTTTTTTTTTCATTTTGAAATATGCATAGTGAGCCAAAGAAATGGCTTCTGCTCTGTGACAGAAACACTTGGGGCTTGTGTACATAGATACTTGCATCAGAACTGCTTTGTATCACCATGTAAGTTGGTGTGAAGGCAAGGCAGTATGATGCATGTCAAAGCAACTAAAGCAAGCCACTTTCTTATGCGTTTCATTCTGCTGCTATGTACACAAGTCCTAAAACCAATTTTCTAACAAAGTTCACCCAGTCTACTGCGTGCTGGTAGGTGTTATGACATGTCAAATGCTGTCCATTTTAAGAAATGACATTGTCGTGCAAGGATGTAGACCATATCCTGAATTTCTTAATATCGACAGATGAATATTGCCACATCTTGTAGGGTTTTTTGTTACCAAACTACCTGCCATCCAATGAACAATTTAATATATAACTCATGCTCTTTGTACTCGATCCCAAGCAAAGGGGATTTTTTACTATGTAAATAAGCTTTCAGAGAAAGCTTTGTAAATGTTTTTGTAAGACAAATATTTCGCATTGTCTTGTTTAAAAAAAAATATATATATATATAAGTATATATGTAAATAAAGATAAACGAAATGTACTTTTTCGGTCTGTGTCAGTTATTATAGCACACAATAAGTTTGGGTACAGTACATAAAAGCATACAGCATGCCTATGGATGCTTTGCTCAACACAATTTAATGTTAAGACTGCTGGCTGGCTGTACTTGTATTCTGTATACAAAACACGCCTGACCCAACCTCACCCCATCCCACAGATGGTACACATGTGCGTTGTGTCCTCAAACACCTTTTTACCCAAGGGCCGATCCTGCGCAGGTGCACTGCTCCCAGGCACTGCAAGCTAAGGAAGAGGTGGGGCGCCGAAGCTTAAGTGGATTCGTATTTAGCAGCAGTGCTCCGATTTGCTCACAATGTTTCAGTATTTGTTCCAGCTGGCCAAGACCCTCTTGTTTCACCACTGACCTCTACTGCCCGCACTGGTTGCTAGGATTGCCTGTCGTCTGACAACCAGTGATGTCATGAGGCGCAGTGCAAAGCCACAGCATTTAGCACGGAGGAGGATTTTACTTCCTCCTTTTGTGCTTGGTGAATTTTGGCTCCACCCACCTCCTCCCTCCATCTTCTTCAGCGCCTCTCAGAGACTGAGGGAAGGGAGATTAGAGCATGTCTGAAGAGTCGACCTACACCTGCCTGAAGTGAGGTGGATGAATTAAAACGTGTGTGTGTCATTGGGGAGCATGAGCTGGCAGAAAATGACACCCGCAGAGGGATGGGAGGAGGTTGTTACAAGGATGGATCTCAAGGATTCATACTGGGACTTGTAGTCCCTCACTTTTGGGGATGACGCCCCAAAAGTGAAGGGCTACAGGTCCCAGCCTAAACCCCTCAGCTGGTGGTGGCTCCCAATTAGTAAGACTACAGGTCACAGCATGGACCCATGAGATCTAAGGGGTCACATCCAAAGACTTCAGGGGTTCATGCTGGTACTTGTAGTTCTTCACTTTTTTGGGGGGGGGGGGGGGGTCACATTCTTAAATCAACTTATAGCAGGACTCGTTGCCAAAAAAACATTTGTAAAGGGGAGGAGTTTGAAAGATGTCCACGCCCATGTGGGGGCGCCAGATATATTTCTGCACCCCGGCGTTGTGGCTCTGTCTATGGCCTGCATTAAGGGGCCTAGTCATATACTTTCAGGTTATACTGCTGCCTATAGGAGGATTGAACACATAGGCACAAAAAAAATCTGTACGCTAGCCCAGGAATAATAATTAACTTCCCTGGCGGTATGATTCTGTCTGGAATTACGTCCCAAAAGCGGTACAATTATTTTGCATGGAAATTCTGCGTTTTATACTGTAGGCCTGCAATTTTTAGGAATAACTCACTTAAATTTGTCCAAACAATAGTCTAGTAAACATCTCTGGTATGATAAAGTTTGAAACACAAAATCATAAAATTATAATATAATAAATAACTATAATTATAACAAATAATAATGTAATTTTAATAAATGATTCACTAATGTAATCAAATCAAAATCACTGAAATTTGCTCAGTTGCAGAATTGTCGCTGTAATTACTTTTATTTTTTTTATGACGAATTTCCCCACAAATCGCTATCGCTCAATTCTGCAAGTGATTATCATTTATTATCGCTGTTTTCTAGCTGCTCTAAAATCACTTTTGACATAAAGGGACACTTTTGGTTGCTATGGACAATCTACAGTTTGCAGGCACAAAAAAAATGTTTTTATTATGTAAAAGAACATGCAGGGCACTGGGCAGACCACTAAGGACAAGGGGGGTGTGTACTTTTTACATACAGTACTGTAATCTATAAGATTGCAGTATTCTGTATGTAATGTGTTTGTTTACTTTTTTGAATTTGCCGCCGGTCTCCGCCCCCGTGCACCGTTGCGTCGCAGGGAACGGAGATCGGCGGCGCGCGGGCACTGTGTGAGTCGAATGGAGCTCACACAGCGTGGATGCATCGCTGGATCCAGGGACAAGGTAAGTACAGTAAACCTGCCTGGATACAAGGTAAGCCAGCGAGCTGCAGGCTCTGCATATTCACCCCCAGCGCGACTCGGGGATATCGAATTTTACACAAAATCCACCCCGAGTCACGCTCTGGGATACCGCCAGGAGGGTTAAGCAGGCCATACACGGTCGAATTTCGAACAAATTTTCTTTTCAAAATCAGAGTTTTTTTTTTTTTTTTTTGTGATCCGATTATGCCACCATTGTTTTTCGAAATTCGGCCGACCAAAACTTTCATGTTGCTGGGAATATTCGTTTTTCTCCGGGAATATTCTTTTTTCTCCGTAAATATTCGTTTCTCTCCGGGGATTTTCTTTTCTTGCACATGCACATTTTATTTTTCTATTACATTTCTCGCACAATTCTCCCATCATTGATCAGAAAATCGGCCGATTTTCGGAAAATTTCCAACATGTCGGATTTCTGAAATTTGTTTGCCACGCGAAAATCGGCTGTTGCTGCAGCCCACTAACGGTGCGAAATACGAACGAAAATTCTTTGATACGATTTTCAAAAGAAAATTCTTTCGAAATTCAAACCGTGTATGGCCGGCTTTAGTGTAGTGTGACCCACTTTCAAAACAAAGGGCTGGTTTACAGTGAATTCAACCACTGTGATATGCATCCTCCTACTGCATTATTAGATGCTAAATTATGATTTAAGAACTTGGAAGTCACGGGGGACACCAACAGAGACTCCTTACAAATCACTTCCTCTCTGCCATGCATGTCTAGCTACCCGGTAACAGAATTAAACGGCATTCCATAGTGCAAACAGTTGACTTTTATTGAACTAGTTGAATGTGTATCTAGTCAGAGGACAGCATCGCATAATCATGTAATAGTTCCAGCGGACGTGCTGATGTCGGCACAGGCTCCACCCCAGCTAATTTTCAGTGGTTCCTTCCTTTCCAAATTCCACCAGATCTGTCTGTTTTTTGTTTTTATTCAGCATCAAGCATCCCTTGCACATGTTTGCAAGGCCACCATCTGGTCCTTATTTTAATACTTTCATCATGTGCATCTCCAGGCCTCTGCTGATGTGACCTTCAGCCACAAGATGCTTTAACCACTTAGCAACCACCTGCCGAAAAATAACGGCGGCAAGGTGGTTGCTTAACTCTGGGATCACGTTATATAACGTGATTCCAGAGTCGCGCGCCCCCTGGGGCGCGCACACGGGAATGTCCGTGACCGCCGGGTCCAGAGGACCCGGCGGGTCACGAATCACGGTAAATCGCCGCTGATAGCGGCGGTTTACCACGTGATCGCGCCGTCCAATGACGGCGCGATCAGATGTAAACAGACCGGCGTCATTTGATGACGCCGGTTCCTCCCTCCTCTCTCTGTACCGATCGGTACAGTGTGAGAGGAGAGGGGAGGGAGCGGATGGCAGCGCCAGTGCTGCGGGATGGATCTGTGACAAATGTAGTCACAGATCCATCCATCCATCCCTCCCTGCTCAGCCATCCCTGCTGCACATACTCTGCAATGCTGGGCAATACTCTGGGGGGGGGGGGGGCAATACTCTGGGGGGGGGGGGCAATACTCTGGGCATACTCTGGGGGGCATACTCCGCAATACTCTGGGCATACTCTGGTGGGCATACTCCGCAATACTCTGGGCATACTCTGGTGGGCATACTCCGCAATACTCTGGGCATACTCTGGTGGGCATACTCCGCAATACTCTGGGCATACTCTGGTGGGCATACTCCGCAATACTCTGGGCATACTCCGCAATACTCTGGGCATACTCCGCAATACTCTGGGCATACTCCCGCAATACTCTGGGCATACTCCCGCAATACTCTGGGCATACTCCCGCAATACTCTGGGCATACTCCCGCAATACTCTGGGCATACTCCCGCAATACTCTGGGCATACTCCCGCAATACTCTGGGCATACTCCCGCAATACTCTGGGCATACTCCCGCAATACTCTGGGCATACTCCCGCAATACTCTGGGCATACTCCGCAATACTCTGGGCATACTCCGCAATACTCTGGGCATACAGCGCCCCTGTCCCCGTGAGCTCGCATGCAGAAGCGAACGCATACGCAAGTCCCGCCCACATATGAAAACGGTGTTCAAACCACACATGTGAGGTATCGCTGCGAACGTTAGAGCGAGAGCAATAATTTTGGCCCTAGACCTCTTCTCCAACTAAAATGATGTAACCAGTAAAAAATATTTAAAGCGTCACCTATGGGGATTTTTAAGTCGCAAAGTTTGGCGCCATTCCATGTGGCCACGCTGTGTAAAAGTCCCACACATGGGGTATCGCCATACTCGGGAGGAATAGCAGAATGTGTTTTGGGGTGTAATTTGTGGTATGCATATGCTGTGTGTGAGAAATAACCCGCTAATATGAAAATTTTGTGGAAAGAAAATAAAAATGAAAAAAATCTTGATTTTGCAAAGAATTGTGGGAAAAATTACAACTTCAAAAAACTCACCAGGCCTCTTTCTAAATACCTTGGAATGTCTTCTTTCCAAAAAGGGGTCATTTGGGGGGTATTTGTACTTTTCTGGCATGTTAGGGTCTCAAGAAATGAGAGAGGATGTCAGTACATCAGATGTGATCAAATTGATCAATTTTCAGTAATTGGTACCATAGCTTTTAGACCCTATAACTTTCACCCAGACTAAATAATATCTAATTTTTTTTTGTTTTGTTACCAAAGATATGTAGCAGTATACATTTTAGGCCAAATTTATGAAGAAAAATTACTTTTTTGCAAAATTTTATAATAGAAATGAAGAAAAATTCATTTTTTTACAAAATTTTCGTTCTTTTTTCATTTATAGTGAAAAAAATAAAAACCGCAGAGGTGATAAAATACCACCAAAAGAAAGCTCTATTTGTGGGAAAAAAAGGACAAAAATTTCATTTGGTTATATTGTTGTATGACTGAGTTATTGTCATTCAAAATGTGAGAGCACCGAAAGCTGAAAATTGGTCTGGTTATTAAGTGGGTTTAAGTGCCCAGTAGTCAAGTGGTTAAGCTGTCATCTGACACTTCTGCTCGCCCCCTCCCCTCCTCAAGAGGCTTTCTTCACACCAGGGAGAAAACCTTGCATTACTGTGTGTAGTTACAGACAGAAGAACAGGAAGTGAGGATTTCTCAGAAGAAATAAGGACATTTAAAAGCAAAATGGAAGGATGGAGATAAGTGGAGGACTGCACTAAGGTAAAGGAAGCCATTTAGGGAAAAAAAATATTTACCTTTACAACCCCTTTAAGTGTCCTGTCCTTCAGGTGAAGGTGTTATTTCACCTGCTCACTGCCTTTTTTTAACCCACACCACTGAGTGTAGTTGCATCGCAGCCCCATTCACTTCTATGGGCAGAGTCAGTACTGACCCACTGATCGCAACAGTGTTATGTGTATACACTCGTACAGCTGCCTTTGCAGCAACTGTGGGACTGGGTTGTGTGTCAAGAAAGCAGGCAAAATTGCACGCTTTCCCAACATGCAGATAAGCATACTGCCCTATAGCAGAAGTAAGATGGTGCCATTAATTGTTATAAATGGCGCCCCCCACATATCTGTAAATGCAGTTCGTTTCGGCACGATTTTGGACAACAGTCTGACTCTTTCGCGTTTCTCGTACGTAGGGCAGCCCATTGAAATGAATGCGGAAAGTGCCATCACTTAGTTGTGAACCAAATCTTATGGTGTCCGCTTCAGATTGTACATTACCTGCTCTCCCTGCACAAGGGGGAAAAAAAATGAAAAAGTCAATATCTTGCTTTTCCGTAACTCCAACTCAATGTTATTACTTTTTGTCGGTATCCGTGGTGCTGTTAATCAGCAGATACAGGCAAGCATTCCTTTTTGCAGCAGAGGGGTTAATATGTGCGTGTCACACATGTAGGGAGCTTGCAGGCAATCTCCCAGGGTTTAATAAGGCCGTTCTTCATTTGAGCAAAGCGTAGATGTGTTCCCTGCGGGAGGCGCCCCTTCCTCCAGCTAGGCCGGATAACCAGGTGGTCATTTATTGAAGGGAGTGGGGACATTTTCTCTGCGTTATTAATGCTTTTTTAATTAATGCTTTTTGCTGAGAGTGGTCAGAGCTTTCCTGTTAGCAAAGTGCAGCAAAACAGTGCACTGCAGCACAGATAGGGAGCAGACGCAGCAGGAGGGAATCTCTCTTAAAGAGAAGCTATATTCTCTTTAAAAAAAAAAAAAAAAGTTAATCTTTTTTTTTTTCTGCTTTTTAAAAACATGTAGTCTTTCCTCC
Organism: Rana kukunoris; assembly: GCA_029574335.1. Lineage (NCBI taxonomy): Eukaryota > Metazoa > Chordata > Amphibia > Anura > Ranidae > Rana > Rana kukunoris. The sequence continues at coordinate 12,845,123 of CM056058.1, forward strand.
TCTCCTCCCTTTTGATGTGTGAAGCTGGACTCTTGCCTTATTAACCGGTAGAGTGATCGAAATACAAAATGAAGGGGGATGCTGTTTGCTTTCCCGGTGAACCTCAGCGAGGCATGATTTAAGTCTCAAATGAGGGTTGATAAGATGCCCGTTTCTGATTGGCCTATCACCCTACAATCTGATTGTGTGGCAAAGTAGGGAGAAAGCAAAGTGTTTCATTCAGAATCCTTGTTATGTGGCTGTGTGTGTAATAGTCTGATAATGCAAGTGGAGGGTAGGCTTATACCTGCCTGCTGCCAATGTAACATGAAGCCTTGAGGTAGGGCATAGTTTTTAACCCAAATGTTTTACTAATCTATCACAATCTTTCTCAACCTTTTCAACACAGGGGAACCCTTTGAAATAACATTCCGGTCTCGGGGAACACCTGCTAAATATTACTAAATGTAAAGTGTGATGGTCAGTGAGAAGAATGCTCCTTACATATGTGGTAATTGGAAATAATTACCCCTTACAGATAGCTAAAAAGGTCAATGGGAATTAGAAATTGCTCATTGCTTAAAGGGGTTGTTATGCCTTGTACACACGGTCGGACTTTTGACCATGCAAAAGTCCGCCGTTAGTCCGTCGGAAGTCCGACGAAAAGATAGAGAACAGGTTCATTATCTAAGGTCCGTCGGACTTCTGACAAAAAAAGTCTGATGGAGGCTACACACGGCCGGAATTTCCAAGAAAAAATGTCTGGTCGTGTGTACGAGGCATAAAGGTTTGTTTTTTATTTTCTAAATAGATACCTTTAAGCTAGTGCATTGTTGGTTCACTTACCTTTTCCTTCGATTTCCCTTCCAAGTGTTTTTTTTCTTTGTCTGAATTTCTCACTTCCTGTAAGCTTGCCCCCATCATCTGAGCTGTTCTGGCTGGGGGTTAGTCAGACCACATCCCAAGGGAGGGGGCGAGCACGCTGACTAACCCCCAGCCAGAATGGCTCGGACGATGGGGGCAAGCTTACTGAGGAGGAACATGAAGTGAGAAATTCAGACAAAGGAAACAAAACATTTAGAAGAGGAATTGAAGGAAAGGGTAAGTGAACCAACAATGCACTAGCTTAAAGGATAGTGGCTTTGACTAATATCACACAAGTTGCAAAGTGGTGGAAAAATAGGACCTGTGTGTAACCACCTACCTACAAATTAGTCTAATGGATGCTCAGGTCTCTTTGCATTGCCATGGCCATGATGCTTCTCAGAGCAGCAAATTTAACTTGGCACGCAGTGCCACCTGTTAAACACGACCATTAAATCCAGTGGTAATGACATCCATCGTATGGAAGAATTGACTGCCACTCTCAATAACTCTGAGGAACAGTTCAGGGATAGGTGGAGGCCCTGGAGGTATTTCACTTTTACCGATAGCTATCTACAAGTACCCTCACCCGGGTTGACAGAGAGTTGAGCCACCCATTAGATCCATTCAAGCTCTTTGGTCTTTTGCTGCAAATCCCCCTGGAGAGTGACCCGCTTGCTCTATTCTTATCTTGCTTTTATTTTAATTTTTTTTCTTCTCCCCAAACTCTTAATAGTCTTATGGTATAAAAATAAGTTAACTTCTCTTTACCAGAAAAAAATTGGTGTATATTGCGCTGACATACAGTGCAGAAAACAAGTATTTGAACACCCTGCTATTTTGCAAGTTCTCCCACTTGGAAATCATGGAGGGGTCTGAAATTGTCATCGTAGGTGCATGTCCACTGTGAGAGACATAATCAAAATTTTTTTTTTCCAGAAATCACAATTTATGATTTTTTAACTATTTATTTGTATGATACAGCTGCAAAGAAGTATTTGAACACCTGTCTATCAGCTAGAACTCTGACCCTCAAAGACCTGTTAGTCTGCCTTTAAAATGTCCACCTCCATTCCATTTATTATCCTAAATTAGATGCACCTGTTTGAGGTCATTAGCTGCATAAAGACACCTGTCCACCCCATACAATCAGTAAGAATCCAACTACTAACATGGCCAAGACCAAAGAGCTGTCAAAAGACACTAGAGACAAAATTGTACACCTCCACAAGGCTGGAAAGGGCTACGGGGAAATTGCCAAGCAGCTTGGTGAAAAAAGGTCCACTGTTGGAGCAATAATTAGAAAATGGAAGAAGCTAAACATGACTGTCAATCTCCCTCGGACTGGGGCTCCATGCAAAATCTCACCTCGTGGGGTCTCAATGATCCTAAGAAAGGTGAGAAATCAGCCCAGGACTACACGGGAGGAGCTGGTCAATGACCTTAAAAGAGCTGGGACCACCGTTTCCAAGTTTACTGTTGGTAATACACTAAGACGTCATGGTTTGAAATCATGCATGGCACGGAAGGTTCCCCTGCTTAAACCAGCACATGTCAAGGCCCGTCTTAAGTTTGCCAATGACCAATTGGATGATCCAGAGGAGTCATGGGAGAAAGTCATGTGGTCAGATGAGACCAAAATAGAACTTTTTGGTCATAATTCCACTAACCGTGTTTGGAGGAAGAAGAATGATGAGTACCATCCCAAGAACACCATCCCTACTGTGAAGCATGGGGGTGGTAGCATCATGCTTTGGGGGGTGTTTTTCTGCACATGGGACAGGGCGACTGCACTGTATTAAGGAGAGGATGACCGGTGCCATGTATTGCGAGATTTTGGGCAACAACCTCCTTCCCTCAGTTAGAGCTTTGAAGATGGGTCGAGGCTGGGTCTTCCAACATGACAATGACCCGAAGCACACAGCCAGGATAACCAAGGAGTGGCTCTGTAAGAAGCATATCAAGGTTCTGGCGTGGCCTAGCCAGTCTCCAGACCTAAACCCAATAGAGAATCTTTGGAGGGAGCTCAAACTCCGTGTTTCTCAGCGACAGCCCAGAAACCTGACTGATCTAGAGAAGATCTGTGTGGAGGAGTGGGCCAAAATCCCTCCTCCAGTGTGTGCAAACCTGGTGAAAAACTACAAGAAACGTTTGACCTCTGTAATTGCAAACAAAGGCTACTGTACCAAATATTAACATTGATTTTCTTAGGTGTTCAAATACTTCTTTGCAGCTGTATCATACAAATAAATAGTTTAAAAAATCATACATTGTGATTTCTGGAATTTTTTTTTGATTATGTCTCTCACAGTGGACATGCACCTACGATGACAATTTCAGACCCCTCCATGATTTCCAAGTGGGAGAACTTGCAAAATAGCAGGGTGTTCAAATACTTATTTTCTGCACTGTATATCTAGTAGCAGCCAGCAAAACACTAAGGCCGCGTACACACGAGGGGATATGTCCGCTGAAAACGGTCCGATGGACCGTTTCAGCAGACATCTCCGCTCGTGTGTATGGGCTAGCGGACAGATTTCTCCACCCGACAGATTTCAAAGCATGCTTTGAAATCCATCCGGTGGGAATCTGTCCGCCCGACATGTCTGCTGGTTAGTACACTTACCAGCAGACATGTCGTCCCCCACCGCCGCCACGCCGCCGCCGAATGGATTCGGCGCATGCGCGGAAGTGTTTTACTTCCTGGTGCAGTGACGTGGCGGTGACGCGGCGGCGTCAACGTCACCGCCGCGTCACCGCCACGTCACCGCGCCCGCTGGCGGCGGGGAATTTGATCCGATGGTGTGTACACGCCATCGGATCAAACTCCCGATCGGACATATCCGATGGAAATGGTCCGCGGACCGTTTTCATCGGATATGTCCGATGGTGTGTACGCGGCCTTAGACAAGAGTAAATCGAAGAATAAGTAAAAAGTGAAATTATGTGCAGCGCTCAAAACATGGAAATACATATGTATACAAATTAATGTACACTGTGCAATGACCACAAAAACTAATAATAATGAAAATGAGATGTAAAAATCACACCCAAACTAAAGTGCTTGTGCCATCATACAAAAATAGTTTTAAAACATAAACAAAGTAGTCTTTAACCACTTCCTTACTGGGCACGTATACCCCTTCCTGACCAGGTGAAATTTCAGCTTCTGGCACTGACAATTGTGCGGTCGTGCGACGTGGCTCCCAAACAAAATTGGCGTCCTTTTTTCCCCACAAATAGAGCTTTCTTTTGTTGGTATTTGATCATCTCTGCGGTTTTTATTTTTTTGCGCTATAAACAAAAAAGAGCGACAATTTTGAAAAAAAGTCAATATTTTTTACTTGTTACTATAATAAATAGCCCATTTAAAAAAAACAAAAAAAAAAATTTTTTTTCTCAGTTTAGGCCGATACGTATTATTCTACATATTTTTGGTTAAAAAAAAAACGCAATAAGCGACTGGTTTGCGCAAAAGTTATAGCGCTTACAAAATAGGGGACAGAATTAGTATTCATTTTTATTATTAATTTTTTTTACTTGTAATTGCGGCGATCTGCGATTTTTATTGGGACTGCGACGTTATGGAGGACACATCGGAAACTTTTGACACATTTTTGGCGCCATTCACATTTATACTGCGATCAGTGCTATAAAAATGCACCGATTACTGTATAAATGTGACTGGCAGTGAAGGGGTTAACATGTATTCCCTGGGTGTGTTCTAACTGTGTGGGGGGAGGTGACCGATGCTGTGTCCCTATGTACAAGGGACACAGATCGGTCTCCTCTCTCCCCTGACAGGACATGGATCTCTGTGTTTACACACAGAGATCCATGTCCTTGTCCCTGTACCAGCCAATTGCGAGAGCCTGGAGGACATCACGGCCGCCAGGAATGCGGCGGGCACGCGCGCCCTCTAGTGGCCAGGAAGAGCGCAGGACGCATATATGCGTCCAGTCAGGGATTTAGCAGCACCGGACGGCCGCATATATTCGTACGGCCGTCGGGAAGTGGTTAAATAGACGGTGAGAAAAAATTGTGTAACTAGAAGTGGCATTTCACGTGACATCAATGTTGAGGTGGGGACACAGACAATAGAACACCCACCGGTTAGTGGGGAGGCTTACCGGTGTGAGAGGACTCAAATGGGCATATGCTCAGTGAGTCAACACGGCTTATGGTGCAACCACCAAAATATAAGACCTCCACGTCTGGGTTCCAGATCAAGTTATAAGGCAATCCAATTGGTCAAGAGCTGTCACCAAGAAGCAGTCTTCAGAAGCAGCCAACTTGTTAGACCGAATCCTCTCAAGTGTTCAAAATGGCATGACCAATAAAGAAAATACTCCACATAGTGTGAATCCGTACAAACGTAAAATTTTATGAACAGAAAATTGGAAACACTCTCATTTAGAAAGTGGATCAAGCGCTTGTAATTGAAGTTTGTGGGTAACGCAATGACATGAGCAGGGCTCGTCCTTCTCTTTACCATACACAATTTACAATGTTGGGTCTTGATAACTCCATGGAGCTAGTGTACTGGTTATGTAAGTCTTCTCCCATTTGTTTTGTGAATTACTCCTACATGATATGTTCTATTCTCTCTAATATACCTGTGTTATGGTCTTCTTTTGTCTTCTCCAACATGTTTTGTTTACAAAAGCATACACTTAGTGGTCACTTTATTGAGGGAGCTGAAACTTTGAGTTGCCAAGCAACAGCCTAAAAGGTGACCAGATTATTAAAATTAAATATGGGGACATTTTTTTTTTTTTTTACTAGTAATTAGGGCTGTTACTGATTAAAATTTTTGTGTTCGATTAATCGATTTCTTTTTTAATCGATTAATCGACTAATTGCGATTAATTATAACGCACATACAGATCCAACTACTTTTAGCTGATCTCCTTGCAGGCTGATTCCCAGTGCAGCTACCAACCACTGGAAAAATGGATAGCTGGATACAAAAAACACACAAAGGCAGCGCTCGATGGGAATACCATTAAAACTTTTATAGTCTTCAAGTAGGTAACAAAATAAATATTGCACTGGAGATAAAATCGATGTAGCTACATAAACTGTAAAAATTGTGCGAGTAATACCAAACGGTACCAAAATCAGTCATAAAAACATATAGCTAGGTATGATACTGGTATAAAAATGTGTACAACGATGCCACTGCTGAATCCAGATGAGGAGGGGTTAACATCAGTCCGTCGGCATGTAGATGTCCCGTGAAGGGAACTATCACAACTCCCAGTGGATGGCTGTAGATTCCCAGGTTGATAGAGGGAAATGTAACAGCTCTTGTGTGTGGCAGATAGTAAAGGTCCCGTTGGCATGCAGATATGAAGGCAGAGCAAAGGAGCCCTTCAGATGAACACTGCAAGCCCCGTCGGTGTCAGTGACGTCACCGGAACTCCCTGAAGGCTGAGTACCAATCAAAAGAATTTTGATTGATCAAAAAAATTAAAGATTAATCGATTAATTAATAGTTATTTTTCACAGCCCTACTAGTAATGGCGGCAATCAGCGGCTCTCTGCCTGTTGCTGCCGCCGCCCGCCTCGCAGCCTATCAAGTCTTACACTCCAGGCCCCCGGCTACTACTGGGTGGGGAGCGGAGGAAGATCACTCCGCCAGGGAAGGCAAGGAGATAAGCAGGCAGGCGGCTGGCCGGGACTTGAGCCAAGGCAGAAGAACATGCGAGCGGAGCTGTATGGGTATGCACCTGAAACTGAAGAAATATTCCCTCCGCTCCGACCAGCACATGATCACATGAAAGGGGCACAGATAATGGAAAAAATACACTCCCCTAAGCTATTAGGAGCGGCAGAGCGCCGGGGGGGAATGGGATGTAATTCAGATTTTGTTTATTAATTCTGCACTGACTGACTTTGAAATTGCCCCAGCTTCTGTTCAACTCCAATCCGGGGACAAAACCGGGGACAGATTTGGTCCGGGGACTGTCCCCGGAAACCGGGGATGTCTGGTCTCCCTAACCTTGGCACCCCAGATGTTTTGGAACTACATCTCCCATGATGCTTAACTACACTGCAGAGTGCATGAGCATTGTGGGAAATGTAGTTCCAAAACATCTGGGGTGCCAAGGTTTGCCATCACTGTCTAAGGTGTCCATTTCATAAAACAGAAAACATATACCTCCTGTGCATCACAAGTGCTGCTTTACAATCTTTTTCCATGTAACAGGTTTCCTTTATAATGGATACCCTCTGTGGCTTCCAATGTATTTTGGCAACAGAAACCCTTTAAAAAAACACAATACCAAGCACATTCTTAATGCATTTACTCCATTCGCAAATCCCACTAAAGAGATTTTAACCATAGAAAAAGACATTTCAGCCATTTTCTTTCCACCCGAATTGCCGCAAACCTCCTCCGCGTGATAACCATATGGACATATATAATGTGCGGTCTGTACACAACCGTAAATAAAATAAATAAATAAAAGCCGGAAGACTTACCTCCAGCTCCCAGGGGATTGTGTGATTTGGAAAGAAATAAAAGAGGATCAGTGTGCCGAGAGAACAGGTAAAATTACACAAAATGACAAAACACGCTGATCCAAACCAACAGGAGGATTATGGGATATCCAGTCAGATACCAAGAATAAATAACAGCAAAAAAACAGCGGTGTTGGAACAAGAGAGTGTAGCGTGCAGCATTGCCTGTGTGGAATATGTTCCATGGATAAGCAGGCACAACGGTGAATAAATTACAGCTTTAGCATTGGCTGAATGTCTACTACATACCAGTATAATATGCTGTGCAAATAATAGCAGTAATAGAGATGATAACCCACTTTATAAGTGTCTATAAATCCAAAACTTTTTTTTTTTTTTTTAAACCTTGGGTAGAATGTGGAAGGGTTAAATCCTCTGTCTGAGTTTTATTTCTGTCTATGACCCTGCTGGGGAGATTCACCCAGTCATTGTCACCAGTATACAAAGAATGGGAAATCCAAATTTTTTTAACCATCAAAGGAACAGACGATAAGGAAAAGTCTTTCAATGTCCCAATGGGCAAACCTGTTCTGGTGGTAGCTGTCAATCAGGGGAAATCCCCTTACTTTGGAGTGATCTCTTACTTTCTATCGTGTTTCTGGGATGAGAAGTGAAGGGAAATCTAACTGACGGAACATAGATAGCAAAAAAACAAAAGCTGACATGAGTTTCAATTATTACCTAGTCTAGCGGCTCTCACCACCTGGCCATGGTCCACTGCTGGGCAATGGCGTCCTTCTTCCCATGTCTCAAGCCAATGGAAGATCCTTTAACTTCCAACAGTGATTTCAAACTCCCATGGTGCCCCCAGCCTCCCACAGGCCCCCCTCCTCCCAGCCTGCTGCAGAGCTTCCAGATCTTTTTAGTACCCCCAATCTCCAACAGTGTCCCATAGTGCCCCCAAGCTCCAATGGTGGCCAGCAGTTCCCCCAGGCCTCCTGAGAGCCCTTAGCCTCCACAGTCTCCCTAAACTCCTAGAGAGCCACCCAGCCTCTCACAGTGCCCCCCAGCTTTCTGTAGAGCCTTTAGCCCTCCATAGTGCATCCAAACTCCAATGGTGGCTTGCAGTGCCTCTAGCCTTCCTCAGCCTCCGAAATCTCTAGTAAAAAATGGGCATTGCTTTTAGTGTTGCTGTGAGAGTCAATTTCATGTTTGTGTGCCGCCCATTCTAATTTCGTGCCCTCCTGAGTCCTGTCCCTGAGCTAAGTTACTTACTATATCGAATATAAAATATGAAATGTTTTTGCCCTAATTTCTACCTTAAATCACATTTCTAATTGCATATTGCACTTATTTGTAGCCTAAATACAGAAATGTTGACCTAAAACTGTAATTTCGTAACTTTTTGAAATGCCAGTAAAAACTTGGCTGTGACAGTAAATTTTGGGTGTCGTGTCAGTAAATTTCAATTTGGTAGGTTGGCAACACTGCCTCCCAGAGCGCCACTTAGCCTCCCACAGTGCCCCCCAGATTGCTGTAGAGCCTGCAGCCCTCCATAGTGCCCCCAACCTCCAATGGTGGCTGCAGTGCCCCCAATCTCCAACAGTGTCCCATAGTGCCCCCAAGCTCCAATGGTGGCCGGCAGTGCCCCCAGGCCTCCTGAGAGCCCTTAGCCTCCACTGTCTCCCTAACCTCCTATAGAGCCACCCAGCCTCTCACAGTGCCCCCCAGCTTGCTGTAGAGCGTTTAGCCCCCCATAGTGCATCCAAACTCCAATGGTGGCTTGCAGTGCCTCTAGCCTTCCTGAGAGTCCTCGGCCTCCGAAATCTCCAGTAAAAAATGGGCACTTTTCTCTTGCCAGTAAGAGGAAAAGGTTTCCAGTAAAAAATATGGCTGTGACATTCGGCTCAGAACTGCACATGCACAGTTCCGGTCCGGAGGTGGGCGATACCATCCAAGTGCCTGCTACAGTGTGTTCTGTCGGTGCCGGCAGGGGGCAGGACTGGTGGAGGTGGTGCCTGAGAGTGTTGTGTGATGTCATGGTGCAAGGGAGCCAAGTGGAGCGGCCAGAGCCTCGTGTGCGTGTCGGTGATCTGTGCTGCTGCACATTGCTTTCAGTGTAGCTGTGAGAGGCAATTTCATGTTTGTGTGCCGCCCATTCTAATTTCGTGCCCTCCTGAATCCTGTCCCTGAGCTAAGTTACTTAATACTTACTATATCGAATATAAAATATGAAATGTTTTTGCCTTAATTTCTACCTTAAATCATATTTCTAATTGCATATTGCACTTATTTGTAGCCTAAATACCGAAATTTGGACCTAAAACTGTAATTTCGTAACTTTTTGAAATGCCAGTAAAAACTTGGCTGTGACAGTAAATTTTGGGTGTCGTGTCAGTAAATTTCAATTTGGTAGGTTGGCAACACTGCCTCCCAGAGCGCCACTTAGCCTCCCACAGTGCCCCCCAGATTTCTGTAGATCCTGCAGCCCTCCATAGTGCCCCCAACCTGCAATGGTGGCCCGCAGTGAATAATTGTCCAGCCTCTACAGACTACATTATACTGTATGTATACACCCCTCTGCTCTCCCAGATGGGACACATGATAGAACTCTTCTTTTCGCCATCCAAAACGAAAAAATAAATAAAATACTTTTACCTTACAGGAGGTTTACTTCCCATAATATCCACATTTGGTACAATAAACTTTCAACTATCCCTCTAGTGGAACACCCCCCCCCCCCCCCAAACACACACACACACACACTCACGTATTCCTCATTTGTCCTCTTTTTTGCCTAAGGGCTTGCTGACACTAGTGTCGTCTGGCTTTTTTTTCAGCAGGAATGCAAGAGAATGCAGTTCTGGCACCTCCAGCACTGAATATATGTAATGACAAGGGGAGCTGGTGTGTGTTAGAAGGTCTATTAATGCTGGCTACTGGGGAAGCTATTGTTGCTGGGGAGGTCTATTGTTGCTGGGGGGGGTCAATTGTTGCTGGAAGTGATCTACTGTGGTCTATTGATGCTGGCTGTTGGGATATATATTGCTGCTAGCAGAGATTTATTCTGGCAGGAGTGGATCTTTTTTTGCTGGGGGACATTTTGCTGTGGGGGGTGGATCTATTTTTGCTGGGGAAAAATATTGTTGCTGGGGGTATCTATTGTTGCTAGCTGCAGGGGATCTATTTTACTTATTTTTTTGTTATTATTAACAAATTCAATTTAAATTACTTAGCACCACAAAAACATACATGGTTCTGTATTCTCCAAAAGGGGTAATACTGAGGTGGGTAGGGTGTGGAGACAAGGGACAGTGCTTGGAGGTGGGTAGGGGTGGAGACAAGGGATAGTGATTGGAGGTGGGTAGAGGGTGGAGACAAGGGACAGTGCCCAGAGGTGGGTAGAAACAGAGACAAGGGACGGTGCTCGAAGGTGGGTAGGGGGTTGAGACAAGGGACGCTGTTCGGAGGTGGGTAAGGGTGGAGACAAGGGATGGTGCTCAGAGGTGGGTAGAGACAGAGACAAGGGACGATGCTCGGAGGTGGGTAGGGGGTGGATACTAGGGACGGTGTTCGGAGGTGGGTTAGGGTGGAGATCAGGGATGGTGTTCGGAGGTGGATAGGGGGCAGAGACAAGGGATGGTTATCTGAGGTGGGTAGGGGGTGGAGACAAGGGACGGTGCTCTGAGGTGGGTAGGGGGTGGAGACAAGTGATGGTGCTCGGAGGTGGATAGGGGCGGAGACAAGGTAAGGTGCTTTGAGGTGGGTAGGGGGTGGAGACAAGAGACAGTGCTCAGAGGTGGATAGAGGCAGGGACAAGGGGTGGTGCTTGGAGGTGGGTAGAGGTGGGAACAAGGGACGTGCTTGGAGGTGGGGACAAGGGACAGTGCTTGAAGGTGGGTAGAGGTAGACACAAGGGACAATGCTAGGAGGTGGGTAGAGCCGGGCACAAGGGACGGTGCTTGGAGGTGGGTAGAGGCAGAGACAAGGGACAATGCTTGGAGGTGGGTGGAGGCAGGAACAATGTACAGTGCTCAGAGGTAGGTAGAGGCGGGGACATGGGATGGTGCTCTAAGGTGGGTAAGGTGTGGAGATAAGGGACGGTGCTCTGAAGTGGGTAGGGGCGGAGACAAGGGACGGTGTTTGGAGGTGGGTAGAGGCGGAGACAAAGGACGGTGCTTGGAGGTGACTAGAGGCGGAGAGAAGGGACGATGCTTGGAGGTGGGTAGAGGCGGAGACAAGGGACGTGCTTGGAGGTGGGTAGAGGCGGAGACAAGGGACGGTGCTTGGAGGTGGGTAGAGGCGGAGACATGGGACGATGCTTGGAGGTAGGGAGGGGCGGAGACAAGGGACGATGCTTGGAGGTGGGTAGAGGCGGAGACAAGGGACGTGCTTGGAGGTGGGCAGAGGCGGAGACAAGGGACGATGCTTGGAGGTGGGTAGAGGCGTCGACATGGGACGATGCTTGGAGGTGGGTAGGGGCGGAGACAAGGGACGATGCTTGGAGGTGGGTAGAGGCGGAGACAAGGGACGTGCTTGGAGGTGGGTAGAGGCGGAGACAAGGGACGGTGCTTGGAGGTGGGTAGAGGCGGAGACATGGGACGATGCTTGGAGGTGGGTAGAGGCGGAGACAAGGGACGTGCTTGGAGGTGGGTAGAGGCGGAGACATGGGACGATGCTTGGAGGTGGGTAGGGGCGGAGACAAGGGACGATGCTTGGAGGTGGGTAGAGGCGGAGACAAGGGATGTGCTTGGAGGTGGGTAGAGTGGGTAGAGGCGGAGACATGGGACGGTGCTTGGAGGTGGGTAGAGGCGGAGACAAGGGACAGTGCTTGGAGGTGGGTAGAGGCGGAGACAAGGGACGGTGCTCGGAGGTAAGTAGGGGCTGAGACAAGGGACGGTGCTTGGAGGTGGGTAGAGGCGGAGACATGGGACGGTGCTTGGAGGTGGGTAGAGGCGGAGACAAGGGACAGTGCTTGGAGGTGGGTAGAGGCGGAGACAAGAGACGGTGCTTGGAGGTGGGTAGAGGCGGAGACAAGGGACGTGCTTGGAGGTGGGTAGAGGTGGAGACAAGGGATGGTGCTTGGAGGTGGGTAGAGGCGGAGACAAGGGATGGTGCTTGGAGGTGGGTAGAGGTGGAGACAAGGGACATGCTTGGAGGTGGGTAGAGGTGGAGACAAGGGACGGTGCTTGGAGGTGGGTAGAGGCGGAGACAAGGGACGGTGCTTGGAGGTGGGTAGAGGCGGAGACAAGGGACGTGCTTGGAGGTGGGTAGAGGTGGAGACAAGGGACGTGCTTGGAGGTGGGTAGAGGTGGAGACAAGGGACGGTGCTTGGAGGTGGGTAGAGGCGGAGACAAGGGACGGTGCTTGGAGGTGGGTAGAGGCGGAGACAAGGGACGGTGCTTGGAGGTGGGTAGAGGCGGAGACAAGGGACGGTGCTTGGAGGTGGGTAGAGGCGGAGACAAGGGACGTGCTTGGAGGTGGGTAGAGGTGGAGACAAGGGACAGTGCTTGGAGGTGGGTAGAGGCGGAGACAAGGGACGGTGCTCGGAGGTGGGTAGGGGCGGAGACAAGGGACGGTGCTTGGAGGTGGGTAGAGGCGGAGACAAGGGACGGTGCTTGGAGGTGGGTAGGGGCTGAGACAAGGACATCCCTGAGTGCTTCCCTCTGAAGAACAATCCCAATCTTTTAACCCCTAAAAACCTGCACCACCGTGCCCCAACCGCATGCAGTGGCTTGAATTCCATTGACTTTACTGCCCACCAAACATGACAGGCGGCTGTAAACACATCCTTCAGCAAGATGCACTGAGGCACCATTGAGAGGAATGACACTGCATGGAATTAACACTTCTCCAGACTCATAGGAGGTATTACCATTACTGAGGCGTGAGGTACAGAAAGCCTCAGCCTGCTCTGATGATGTCCCTATGTTCTCCATAACACAGTGGGGCCCCTTGTCCCTGGCGGAGGTGACAGGCTCCCTTTATTCTGTGGACAGGTCACACCTTGCAGCCAGCACACAGCATTGTCTCTATGGAGAGGCTGCAGTTCTCCGGCTCACAGATAGGGGTCCCCTCGGGCTCTCCTACATATGGTTTCTATGGGAACCCTTCCCTCCGGCCCCGCAGCGGCTGTGCTGAGAAGCGCCCACCGATGGAGGCAGCTGGTAATCTCCCCCTTCTCCGCCCCGCGCGTACACTCTGCATACTCTGCATAATATGCACCAATCAGAGCGCGGAGCCAGGGGAGTGGGTGCGGCCACGATGACTGGTTAGAACATCAGGGGGCGGGGTTCATGGCTCTGAATTAGCGCGCTCACCTGAGGAGGGAGGAGGAGGGGAATGGCAGTCTGAGGAGAACCTGTGATGTGAGGTGTGGGGCTCTTTCTGGTGATTTTTTTTTTCTTATCTGTGAATGAGAGTGTATGAGGGAAGCTTCCAGCACACACTGCTATTCATGTCTGTGTGCACTATCAGCCCTCAGGATACATCTCCCCTTATGTATTGTATGTAAGTCGCTGTGCGATCAACTTACCTCACTGTTAATTCCTTATGGAATGTGCTTTTTGCTGGAAACATTGGCAAGCAAATTTTATGTCTAATGAATGGATGTGAAAACATCTTTACAGTGTATATCTAGCCATAACATGCAGGAATATTTATGCCTGAGGCGGCCATTTTGGCATTTTAGCCCTAACTTTACACCTAAGACCTAGTATAATCACAGGTGGGTGTCCCTATTACCGTGACAACCCACCAATTCCTGTTCAGTGGATTGTGAGTAGGTGGCCATGATAACGGGTCACCCACCAGAGAACGTAAGGGGGCATGTGAATGTTTTGTATGCTAGGACACTGACAATCGATGACACATTGGCCCAAACACCAGTGGCCTAGCAACCAATGATGCTGTGTGTTATTGGTTGCTAGGACGCTGGCGTCTGGGCTGCACAATGTCATAATTTGCCAAGACGGAGGCGGCTAGGCTGCAGAACATATTGTTAGGACACAGGTGTCTGGGCTGTACGTCCTAATTGGTTGCTAGGATGCAGATGGCTGGGCTGCATAGCATCAAATATTGCTAGGATGCAAACAGCTAGGCTGCACAACATCACTTGTTGCTAGGATAGAGGTGTTTGGGCTGTACATCAACATCGGTTGCTAGAATGCAGGCGACTGGGCTGCACAGCATCATTGGTTGCTAGGATGCAGCTCGTTGGGTTGTATGGTTTTATTGGTTGCTACGATGCAAGCGGCTGAGCTGCACAAGATAACTGGTTGCTAGAAGACAGGAGGCTGGGCTGCATAGCATGTTGTATTGCTGGGATACAAGTGGCTGGTCTGCAGTGTCATTGGTTGTTTAGAGACAGGAGGCTGGGCTGCACAGCGCCATTGATTGCTAGGACCCAGACCACAGGTGGCTAGGTCTTTGGTTGTTATGGTGGAGGCAGGGCAGGGATGAATTCACGTCCTGGATGTGTAATTGGTTGCTAAGAGACAGAAGTCTGGGCAGCAAAGGGTCATTGGTTGCTGGGACACAGGAGGGTGGTCGCACAGGAATATTGGTTGTTAGAAAACAGGAGGCTGGGCAACACAGGGTCATTGGTTGCTAGGAAACAGGAGGCTGGGCAGCAAAGGGTCATTAGTTGCTAGGAAACAGGAGGCTGGCGGCACAGGGTCATCGATTGCTAGGAAACAGGAGGCTGGCGGCACAGGGTCATCGGTTGCTAGGAAACAGGAGGCTGGGCAGCAAGGGTCATTAGTTGCTAGGAAACAGGAGGCTGGTGGCACAGGGTCATCGATTGCTAGGAAACAGGAGGCTGGCGGCACACAGGGTCATCAGTTGCTAGGAAACAGGAGGCTGGGCAGCAAGGGTCATTAGTTGCTAGGAAACAGGAGGCTGGTGGCACAGGGTCATCGATTGCTAGGAAACAGGAGGCTGGCGGCACAGGGTCATTAGTTGCTAGAAAACAGGAGGCTGGTGGCACAGGGTCATCGATTGCTAGGAAACAGGAGGCTGGCGGCACAGGGTCATCGGTTGCTAGGAAACAGGAGGCTGGCGGCACAGGGTCATCGGTTGCTAGGAAACAGGAGGCTGGCGGCACAGGGTCATCGGTTGCTAGGAAACAGGAGGCTGGCGGCACAGGGTCATCGGTTGCTAGGAAACAGGAGGCTGGGCAGTACAATGTCATTGGTTGCTAGAAGACAGGAGACTGGGCTACATAGTGTCATTGGTTGCTAGGAGACAGGAAGCTAGATTTCACAATGTCCTTGGTCACAGGTGCCTGGGCATGGTCATCATTGGTTGCTAGAAGGCATGAGGTTGGGCGGCACAGGGTTATTGGTTGCTAGAACACAGGAGGCTGGGCTGTACAGTGTCATTGGTTGTCAGGAGACAGGAGGCTAGATTTCACTATGTCATTGGTCACAGGTGCCTGGGCAGCACAGGGTCATTGGTTGCTAGGAGACAGGAGGTTGGGCTGCCTAGCACCATTGGTTGTTAGGACACAGGCGGCTAGGTCATACACTGTCATTGGTTGTTCTGGTGGAGGTGGAATCACTGTTTACCTTTTACTTTTTTTTTTTGTCAAAAAATGACATTTAATTTGACTCCATGCAGAGCAGCAGGTGAGTCGCACGGTGTAACAATGCAGACATGCACACCACCGCACATGTATGCTGTGAACAGGACACATGGAGAACACATGAGGAGACAACCCTCTGCCAATGACGTCAGTGAAGAAGATGGCGGCCTGAGACCGGAGTGGCCCCGGGTCCTCTGGACGTGTGACTATGTATAACACAGGGAAAAAGGTAAGAGGGGAAAAAATTAGAGGGGAGGGAAGAGAGTTCCTCATAAACTCCTAAGTGCCGGTTCTCGGTTTTCTGATTTCTGTTGTAAAACATATCCAATAAAAAAAAAAATGGAATTTCTTCATAAATTTAGACCAAAATATATTCTGCTACATGTCTTTGGTAAAAAAATAAATAAATAAAATAAATCCCAATTAATGTATATAAATTGGTTTGTGTGAAAGTTACAGCGTCACGCATGGACGTGTGAGGGAGTAAGCTGGTGAGCTCCCGTCCTACCTCCATACGCGGGCTTGTTTGAATCTGCCGCCCGCTCTGAATGTAGCAATTTCGGCTGGCATCCAGTGATAGCAAGCGTCTCGTGCGGGCTGATCGCAGCAGGTGTTCCGGTGTATCGAGAGAGAGAGGGAGACGTTTGACAGCCGGGACCCGGGACGCCTCGCCCTCCCCCCCCTGACGCCCGAGCTGTGGGCGGTTGTGGGTGTCTGGACGTGTCTGGCCGTGCGGAAGCGGGACCGGGATCGTGTGGAGATCTGGAGAGCTGGAGCTAGGAGAACGAAGCTGCTGCTGCTGAGCTGCTGTGCTGCTGACTTACACGGATCAATACGATAGGCACACCCTACTCTGAGATATGTAAGGTATGCAACCTTTGAGGCTAAGAGAGAGTCGCACCTCACGTAAGGCAGCTGCAGCAGCACAGACATCTCAGACCCCTCAGACACCTGCACCCAGATCCACTGAACAACCCGAAATATTACGGTACTTCCCTGCTTTGCAGGGATTGGGTCGGACTTCAGGGGGGAAAAGTGGGTTGCTGGGATCAGTCTCGGAGACGGGGTATATTGGCAAAAAACCTTTAGAGACAGTATCTCAACCTTATATGGCGGTCAGAGCAGACGTGGAGGTCTTGCAGATTTCCCCGCAGAGCCCGCGTGTGTCTAGTATCCTATCAGGACCTGCTGCCCCCTCACCCTTACGGGAGGATTTCAAAACTGAAATGGAGACCCTGAAAGCCCTAATACAGGCGCTCCCTACAAGATCCGATATAGTTGACTTAATTTCAAAAGTCGAGGAGGCACATTCTAGGGATCTGGAGATCGTCAGATCTGAAATACTGGGCTTAGAGGTCCGAATGGGAGAGGGTGAGGATGGGTTAAAGACACTGGAGCAACGAGTTGAGAGGATTGAGAAAGAGAATCATAATCAATTGGATATTGCGATTTCTCTGCAACTACAAATAGAAGACCTCCAAGACCGGGGCCGTCGTAATAATATACGTATACGCGGCCTACCGGAATCGGATGGGCAAGAAGATCTGCAAGCTATGGCTAAAAATATCCTCCAAAGTCTCTTGAAGGACATTAGTCCGTTAAATTGTGAGATGGACAGAATACATAGGGCCGTGGGTCCAAAGGCAAAAGATAGGGGTCGCCCTCGGGACGTGATCTGCCGGCTACATTATTTCTCACACAGGGAGACAATCCTACGGAAAGCATGGCAGGCTGGTACGATAGAATTTGAAGGGACTCAGCTCAAGATACTGCCAGATTTGTCCGGGGCTACCCTCCAACGCAGAGCAATGCTCCGTCCAGTACTGGAGCGAGTGAGGGCTTGGGGCGGGACCTACAGATGGAGGTTCCCCATTTCGGTGTTGATAAAGAAGGGCTCACTATCATTCTGGTTACGTTCCAAAGCAGATCTCCCTGATCTTTTTACATTTCTGGAAACCGAGCCATTCACAGTCCCGGATTGGTTGCAGCTAAATCCCAGACCCCTGGATTATAAGAAAATCTGACGTTTGTTTTCTGAAGGAAGGTTCCGATCGGATCATTGGACTTTTTTTTTTTTTTTTACTCCTCTTTCTTTCAAGTGTCAGGTGGAGGAAGATGGACACTGTCTTATGTGTAATTTAGTGAAAGCTTAGAGGAAAGACAGAGGGATTAGACTTTTCATGGCCCTCTTTATGTCACCAGACTAGAGGTTATATTATATGTGATATTAGATGTCATGTTAGCTATTCCATCTCAGCTACATGCCGACCTTTGGTTTGATGGCCCGTACCATTCCCTTGATGGGGGGGTGGGGAAGTGACGGGCAAAGTGGTATGAGTGGGATTAGCATCGGAATTTTGGGCTAGCACCTGGAGCAGAGCCCCAAGGGAGGGGGGGTGATGAGTGGGGAGGGGAGGGCTAGGAGGGGGGGTTGGAAGGGTAGGGAGGGAAGGGAAGGGGTGGTGAAGTTGCACTTATGGGCCCACAGGCATTAGCCTGTCTATACACAGGATTTAGGGGAATATGGTCGGTTAGCCCTGACCAAGATGTTTTGGGGAAGGGAGGGAGTCAATCCTGGCTAACTCCCTTGCACTTATTGACACCTATAGACACTTAGAGGGATGAGGGGTTTGATAGAGGGGGGGACCATAACCAACTCACTGGGCACCTTAGCCCGCACTGTCACTTAAGGGGGGATGGAGTAGGGGAGGGTTAATTTTTTTTTTTTCTTCACCCAAATAACCCAGTGCTGGGTTTCTTCTCATTACTTGTAGTTTTCAAGGGCTTTTTTCCTTTTATTTTTTTTTTTTTTTTTTTTTTTTTTTTTTTTTTTTTTTATTAAGTTTAGGGAGGGATTAGGGGTGGCACATGGCACCATAAAGGGTAGGGTTATTAGTGGGTCTAGTAGGGGGGGGTGATTGGGAGGGATCTGAGTGGGGGGTAGGGGGGGGGGTGGGGGGGGGAGGGAGGGAGAGGAGGGGGCACTGCGGTCAGGTACTAGGGCATGATTATGATGAATAGAAAGGAATGAGAGATATTGAGAGGTTTTTTTTTTTTTTTTTTTTCTGTTCCGTTAGGATCTTCCGCTACGATCCATCAGGAGAAGGGGGACGTAGCTTAAATGATCTACTATTCTCATACGGAGTAAGACTCAGTAGAAAAAAGGTCTGGGATGGGCCTGTATGAAAGGACGAAAGGTTGTCCTTAAGGGTACTCTAATTATTTCCGAGCGGATGCATGGCATACATTTGTAGAGGAAATGCGCGTATGGAGGGGACGGGGGATCCCTCACCAGGGGATGCGTAGGTCATCAACCCCCATTAGGTTTTCACTCAGGGGGTGGGTTTTCTATTGAGTGATCAAAGCTTGTGCTTTGCGATGCCCTAGGAGAGGAGGAGGTCAACCGATTCCTCCTTCTTTGGCTTAGGGTATCACTTTAGATAGGGGTTTAAGGGGTGGGTGGGAAGGTACAGGGGTGGGGTTTCTTTTCTTTTTTTTTTTTTTTTTTTTTTTCCCTCCGTTCTCTTTTTCCCTTTTCTTCTCTCCCCCTCCCCTGCCTCCCTTTTTTGCTCCTCTCCCTGGTCGGCCGGGCCCCTTTGGTGGGAACCGGTTGGGGTAATCAGAAATGGAGGCCCTATCAGTGATCACAATTAATGTCAAGGGGTTAAATATCCCGGAAAAGAGACGTATTCTATTGCAGGATCTGAAAAAAAGAGGAAGAAATATAGCTTTGATTCAGGAAACACATTTTAGAAAGGGGGGGCTCCCCTTTCTTAGAAACAGGCTGTTCCCGACAGTATATCATGCGACGAATCCGATTGCAAAGAAGGGGGGTGTATCAATACTTATATCAGCTGGTACACCATGGTCATTAAAAGATTCTCTGGTAGATACAGAGGGGCAGTTTTTAGCGGTAAAAGGGATGATAGGAGGAGTAATATTTACGCTAGCTACTTTCTATGCCCCTAATGTACATCAAGACCGGTTCCTGAGGGACTTTCTGGATAAACTATCAGGCTTCCAAGAAGGCCAGTTGATTATGGGTGGGGACCTGAATGTCCCTCTGGAACCCATTCGGGACACCTCAACCGGTGTCTCATCAGTTACGGGGGGTACTAGGAAACGTATCCGGCAGCTGTTACAACAAGGGACACTAGTTGATATATGGAGATTGTTGCATCCAGGGGAGCGAGACTACTCCTTCTACTCGGTACCACACAAGATATACTCACGTATTGATTATTATTTTATACCACACAATCAGCTACATGCTGTTATAGAAGTTGGAATAGGGGAAATCTCCTGGTCCGACCATGCTCCAATTCTCTTAGAATATAAATTAGGGGATTCCAGGTCCTTCGGACCGAGTAACTGGAGATTGAACGAGAGGCTGTTACAGGATGAGGAAGTAGTGGAGGAAGTACGGAGGGAGTTAAAATGGTATTTTCAAATCAACGATATCCCAGAATGTAATTTGGGGGTAGTATGGGAGGCCCACAAGGCGGTGATTAGAGGGGTCCTTATGAAACATGGGGCAAGGATCAAAAGGGATAGAGAACGGAGAATAACAATCCTCTTGTCAGAGATTACAAACTTAGAAAAGCGGCACAAACAGAGAGCAGACCCTGATGTAGAGAGAGAGCTCACGACGGTACGCAGACAACTGACTGAATTACTACTACAGAGAGCAAAAAGGGCGATACAAAATGGTAGAAGACAGAATTACGAATTTGGCAATAAATGTGGGAAGCACCTGGCAAACTCACTGAGAGAGCAACAAGCAAGGACTTATATTCCTATGATCAAGGGGCTTAGGGGGGAGGAACATGTGTTACCCAGGGAGATTGCACAGACATTCAGTGACTTTTATAGTGCCCTATATAATCTACAGACAAGTCCGCAACAACATGAGATAATGGGAACATATATAGAAACCTCAGGCATCTCTGCCCTAACAGCAGAGATGAGCCAAGATATGGAAAAACCTATTACTCTAGAAGAACTACAGGAGGCAGTGAAAAAAGGGAAGGGCGGAAAAGCACCAGGTGCAGATGGCTTCACTACACTTTATTATAGACTCTTCCTCCCAGAGTTAGGTCC
Organism: Rana kukunoris; assembly: GCA_029574335.1. NCBI lineage: Eukaryota > Metazoa > Chordata > Amphibia > Anura > Ranidae > Rana > Rana kukunoris. The sequence goes on from CM056058.1 coordinate 12,866,115, forward strand.
CTTTATGGTCAAATTGTTCAATGGACTGGGTGACACATGCTCTTTTCACAATGAAACCTTAAAAGCGGTAATAGCTGTCATACCCAAAGAAGGTAAGGATCCCTCTCAATGCGGTAGCTATAGACCAATTTCCTTACTAAATGAGGACCTGAAGCTCTTTGCTAAAGTCCTAGCAACACGCATACAACAATATATAACTGGGCTCGTTCACAGAGATCAGGTGGGATTTGTGCAGACTCGCGAAGCCAGGGATAACACGATTAAGGTTCTGAATCTGATCCATTTGGCTGACTCTTGCGGAACCCCGTGTGTCTTCCTCGGTACGGATGCCGAGAAGGCTTTCGATCGAATAAATTGGGAATTTATGTTCTTGGTTTTGGGACACATGGGGTTCGGCAACAAGATGCTACAATGGATCAGAAGCAACTATACTCACCCAACGGCACAGGTCAGAGTGAATGGAATACTATCGCCATCTTTTAAGCTCTCAAACGGGACAAGACAGGGATGCCCACTCTCCCCTCTTCTATTTGCGTTATCGGTGGAACCATTATTAAGTAGAATTCGACTGAACCCAGATATCAAAGGTCTGTCTTGCGGGGGTACTGAATACAAGATCTCCGCTTATGCGGATGATATGATGTACTCTTTATCCAACCCGACTGAATCCCTCCCCAAATTGCTAAAGGAATTGCAGCTATACGCTGACGTATCAAATTTTAAGATAAATTATGATAAATCTGAAGCAATGGGGGTGAGGATTCCGGAGGAGGAGATGCGGTCCCTGAAAGCTAGGCACAGACTCAAATGGACTGATAAGTCACTTACATATCTGGGCACCTCCATCCCGGCGGACCTGACACAGGTTTTCAGGCTTAACTTTATACCATTATTGACGAAAACACGGGTCCTTCTGGATGGATGGATAAAGGGGTTTCATTCATGGTTTGGACGAGTTAACATTATTAAAATGAACATACTACCAAAATTTCTGTATCTCTTTCAGACACTCCCCATTGCTATCCCAAAATCCTTCCTTAGACAGACGCAAACTATCTTCAATAAATTTATTTGGGCCAATAAAAGTCCAAGAATTAAGAACCATATACTATGTTTGCCAAAGCGAGAGGGAGGGGTATCGGCCCCTGATATCTTTCGATACTACCAGGCGGCTACTCTAACCCGTTTGATAGACTGGGGGAGACATAGCGGCGAGAAACTATGGCCGGGCTTGGAACAAGCTCAATGTAGTAGTGTACTCCACCTGGCAGCGTGGTGTTACAGAGACTTACCGCCACTTACTAAGAAACACCCACTGATAGGCCCTACATTGAAAGTGGCCTATGGGTTAATTGTGAAAAGGACACTGTCTACGTTGGACTCGCCACTTTATCCAATCCTGGGGAATCCACAGTTTGCACCAGGGCTGAGGAAGGGACCTTTCAGGGGATTAATAGATCAGGGTCTGATACAAGTATCTCAGTTTATGAAAGAAGGCTCATGGCATACTACGAGGGAAATGGTAATAGGTGGGCTTCCCTACCAATTGGATATCTGGAGGGCATTACAGCTGAGGCACTTTTTGGATACTCTGAAACCCCCTATAAATTATGAACGCAAACTTACAAGATTTGAGGGATACTGCAGTGGGAGCGGAGTGCTTAGGCACACCCTTGCCAGAATTAGTGAATTACTGAACGCACCGACGGAGGACTTTCAGGTCCCCTTTTTTAATAGGTGGGAGAGGGAGCTGGGAAGACCCTTTACAGAAGAACAAAAGAGTAAAATACTCCGGAATACATTTGAATCGTCAGTCTGTGTGAAAACACAAGAGATGAATTATAAGATCTTATCTCAGTGGTATCGTACTCCGGTAGTATTAAAAAGGTGCTACCCAGACACCTCGGACAGATGTTGGAGGTGCGGTAAGCAAGAAGGAACCTTACTACATATTTTGTGGCTGTGCCCAAGGATTCTACATTTTTGGACAAGAGTTCAGGGAATAGTGCAGAAATTCAGTAGAGAGAAATTACCAGACGAATGGCCCTTTTATCTATTGCAAGATTCGGCGTCGACGATAAAGGGTTACAGGAATTCCATGGTTTGTCATCTTTTAAATGCCGCCCGTGCCTGTATTCCAGGGATGTGGAAGCAGACACGGGCGCCAACGGTAAGGATGTGGCTTAATAGAGTAGAAGATATGAATAGAATGGAGGACATGGTATGGACCTCCAGACAGAAACGTAAAGTATATCTTGAAACGTGGGCCGAGTGGAACGAGTTTAGATACTCAGAACAAGGGAGGGCCCTGATAGATGTAGATTAAAAGGGGGGATTGGGGTTGTGGGGGGGGGGGGGAGGATGAGAGAGGAGGTGTTTTCTCTTTTATTTTGTTTTTTTCCTCTTTTTTTTGTTTTTTTTTGTTGCTATTGTTTGGGGAAGGGGGGGTATATAAGGGCAGAGGGGGACATTGCAGGGGCCGGAGTGACCACCCCCCCCCCCGGTAGGGGACATAATGATCCCCTGTAGGGTAGGGGGGTCTTTTCGGCTAGAGGGGGTGAGGGGAAGGCACTGGCAGACCCACAGGTCTTCAGAGGACAGGACAAAGGACAGTAGGAGAGGGACAGGATACGTTTTTTTTTTTTTTTTTTTAAAGAGAAATACCCTCTCTTTTTGTTTTGCGATTATGAAAGACAAGTCTATGAACTATGGGATCGATTTGGGTTGCTTGTTTCCCTTTTTTTTTTTTTTTCCTTTCTGTTGATGTTTTAATGTTAAACGATGCAATGTGAGCAATGGAATGATTTTCCCCCTGTATGTTTCCCGATATGCTCGAAAATAAAGTAAAATTGAAAAACTAAAAAAAAAAAAAAAAAAAAAAAAAAAAAAAAAAAAAAAAAAAAAAAGAAAGTTACAGCGTCTACAAACTATGGTATATATATTGGAATGACACTATACTGGTAACGGAGGTGATTGGCGACGTATAGTGGGACTGTGATAAGGGTGGGGGGGCAAACAGACACTGATATCACTAGTGGCACTGATAGAGTGATCATTGATAATACTCTACACCAGTGCTTCTCAACCTGGGAGTCGGGACCCCTTTAGGGGTCCTATGATAATTTGCCAGGGGTCACAGAATCCTGGGCTGTTCATGAAGCCTGCATCACTCTCCCAGACTTTTTGGGGCTGCCCAGCAGGGCTATCCCTGGAGCCTGTGGCCGCCCAGCAGGGCTATCCCTGGAGCCTGTGGCTGCCCAGCAGGGCTATCCCTGGAGCCTGTGGCTGCCCAGCAGAGCTATTCTTGGAGCCTGTGGCTGCCCAGCAGGGCTATCCCTGGAGCCTGTGGCCGCCCAGCTGGGCTATCCTTGGAGCCTGTGGCCGTACAGCAGGGCTATCCCTGGAGCCTGTGGCTGCCCAGCAGGGCTATCCCTGGAGCCTGTGGCTGCCCAGCAGAGCTATTCTTGGAGCCTGTGGCCGCCCAGCAGGGCTATCCCTGGAGCCCGTGGCTGTGGCCACCCAGCTGGGCTATCCCTGGAGCCTGTGGCCGCCCAGCTGGGCTATCCCAGGAGCCTGTGTCCGCCCATCAGGGCTATCCTTGGAGCCTGTGCCTGCCCATCAGGGCTATCCTTGGAGCCTGTGCCTGCCCAGCAGGGCTATCCCTGGAGCCTGTGGCTGCCCAGCTGGGCTATCCCTGGAGCCTGTGGCCGCCCAGCTGGGCTATCCCTGGAGCCTGTGGCCGCCAATCAGGGCTATCCCTGGAGCCTGTGGCTGCCCAGCAGGGCTATCCCTGGAGCCTGTGGCTGCCCAGCATGGCTATCCCTGGAGCCTGTGGCCGCCCAGCTGGGCTATCCCAGGAGCCTGTGTCCGCCCATCAGGGCTATCCTTGGAGCCTGTGCCTGCCCAGCAGGGCTATCCCTGGAGCCTGTGGCTGCCCAGCAGGGCTATCCTTGGAGCCTGTGGCCGCCCAGCTGGGCTATCCCTGGAGCCTGTGGCCGCCCAGCTGGGCTATCCCTGGAGCCTGTGGCCGCCAATCAGGGCTATCCTTGGAGCCTGTGGCCGCCCAGCTGGGCTATCCCTGGAGCCTGTGGCCGCCCAGCTGGGCTATCCCTGGAGCCTGTGGCCGCCCAGCTGGGCTGTTCCTGGAGCCCTCAGCCGCTCACTCAGCCTCTTCGTATTTCAGTTCATGGCATGGCTGGGGGGCAAAGACTAGAGGTCAGCTGACTGGTGAGGAATGTTAAGTGGGAGGGGCTGGAGGAGACCCTCTCTCCTGATTTCTGCATCGGTGTCACTGCTACGAGAAACCACAAAGTCGTAAACACAGTGAAGCCGGAGACGCAGTGAGTGACACTACCTGCGATTATAGTTGCCATTAAAAGGACTCAGGGAGCATTAAATGTCTGTGGGTTAGGGACGCAAATTACTTGTCTTGTCTTGGGTGCTGACAACCCACGCTACAAAAATTATTTTGCTGTTAGGGGTCCCCGAAATTTTATTAAGGGGTCACAACACTAGAAGGTTGAGAACCACTGCTCTACACAGACACTGTACTAATGACACTGGCTGGGAAGGGGTTAACATCTAGGGGCAATCAGAGGGTTAACTGTGTGCCTAAAGTGGGGTACACGCACTATAAGAAAATCAAGCAAACTTTACTTTCCAAGATGTTTCACAGCAAATCGTAACCGATGAGAGAAAATTCGTACACAAACTCTTACGAATATTCTCGTACAACGAAGGCTTTTTTTTGCTGTGTATTGTTTCTGATCTTGCGCCGTCTTTCTTTTCAGATTTTTCTTGTGCGAAAATCGTCCGAAAACGGTACACATTAAACAAAAATCGTTCGTTCTGTTCCCGTCCGAGAAAAAAGTGTACGAATTCGTATGAATTTTCGGAATCGGCTTTCAAAAGTTGTGTACACACTATACGAAAATCGTACGAAAATTCTTTGGTCGAAAATGTTCGACTGATTTTCTTATACTGAAGAGGGGTAAAATCTTCCAGAGATCAATAATAAAATCATGAAAAAGCAGCCAGTGCAAGTACCTGTTCTGCACTTCATATCAAGGACCTGTAAGCTCTAGGAACCAATCAAGGTCTGCTGCCTTGTGCAGACAAGGAAAACACTGACTGCAGGAGAGAACAAAGTGAGCAGAAGGATGAGCTTACCAGTCTGCTTCTGTGTTTTCACTGTCCAATCACAGGCTAGAGGCAGGTAGAGTCCTTAGCTAGACATAAAGTATGTAATGAAAACAGAAATATTTTATTCAATAATTTCACTAACATGTTGATGAGGGTGAAAAGGAGGAACGAGGGAAGGGAAAATATACTTCAGCTTTAAAATAACATTGTACTTTTATAATAGACCAGTCTTTTTTTTTTTTTATATGTGAGTTAAGAAGCGCAGTGTATTGCAGCCCGGTGGAAAGGTCACGTCGGAGGGGTCTGGGGGGTTTGCGTGGCCTGGAACAGCATTACATGCTCAGGTCTTTGACGACCAGCATTTATAGATGCGTCTGTGAAAGCACAGGTGATTCAATTAGTGAATCAATCACTGGGATTGACTTAACCCGATTCACTAATTGAATCATGCTTGCTTTAGCAGAGATAGCTTAAGGCCGGAGACGTTGAGGAATGAAATCTGCCGATGCTTGACTGCTGATATCTCATTGAGGCCGCGCAATATTGAAAGCATGTAGCGGCATGTACTATGTGAACTGCCGGTGTTTTCCTCTTTCCGTTTTTTTTTTCTAAGGAAGTAGTAAACCCAAAAGCAAATGTTTATTATAGGGCTGTTACTGATTAAAATGTTCGTGTTCGATTAATCGATAATTTTTTTTAATCGATTAATCGTCTAATTTTGATTAAATATAACGCACATAAATTTTCCGGATCACCACCATACATAGTCCCCACTGTAATATTCACAGACATCTCCCCACTGTAATAGCCACAGACATCTCCCCCACTGTAATAGCCACAGACATCTCCCCCACTGTAATATCCACAGACATCTCCCTCACTGTAATATCCACAGACATCTCCCTCACTGTAATATCCACAGACATCTCCCCCACTGTAATATCCACAGACATCTCCCCCACTGTAATATCCACAGACATCTCCACCCCACTGTAATAGCCACAGACATCTCCCCCACTGTAATATCCACAGACATCTCCCTCACTGTAATATCCACAGACATCTCCCCCACTGTAATATCCACAAACATCTCCCCCACTGTAATATCCACAGACATCTCCCCCTGTAATATCCGCAGACATCTCCCCACTGTAATGTCCACAGACATCTCCCCCACTGTAATATCCACAGACATCTCCCCCACTGTAATATCCACAGACATCTCCCCCACTGTAATATGATCCACATCTCCGCCACTGTATAGGAACATTAGTGCTTGCTTAGTCTTACCAGAGAAGCAGGCCGAACAAGAGCAGTTGAGGCCGGGTGATGACGTCAGCGCCGCTCTAGGCTCACCTAGGCCGCCGCTAGGTGGACCAAGATGGCCACCGCTCCGGTAGCTAGGCCAAAGCCGCGGCCTGTCCTATGGCTGAGGCAGCAGCGGAGCTCCGCGGTTCATGTGGTGTGCCGATCCACATATGGTGACCCGTTCGGTTCACGGATCATTTACAACCCGTTGCACCACTAGTACCGATCAAAAGAATTAACGATTAATCAAGGAACTAATCTTTAATTTCCACAGCCCTAATTTATTATATTGCAGCTTACCGATTCCTAGAAGTGATGGCTGCATTCATTTTCTTTTTTAGGTGATCAAGCCAGTAAAGCCTGGTACACACGATTGGATTTTCTACGGACAAAGCGTAGGACTTTTGTCCGAAGGGTGCTGGCCAGGAATGTGTCTTGCATACAAACGGCACACAATTGTCAGCCAAAAAACACGAAACAATGTGGTTTTTCAGCTCTTTAGCGCCACCCTTTGGGCACCTTCTGCTAATTTTGTGGTGAGCATTGCTTCTGAGCATGCGTGTTTGCACTTTAGAAATTTGTCCGATGGACTTGTGTACGCACACGATTGGAAAATCTGACAACAGACAAATGTTTGCGGAAAATTTTAAAGCATGCCATCCAACATTTGTCCGTGGAAAATCCGACAACAACTGTCCGATGGAGCATACAACGATTGGATTTTCCGGTCACCACGTCTAGACCTTCACATCAGTTCCTGCCCTTAAAGAGCTTACAATCTAACGTCCTTAACTACTTCAGCCCCGGACCATTTGGCTTTCCAAAGACCAGAGCACTTTTTGCGATTCGGCACTGGGTCGCTTTAACTGACAATTGCCCTGTCGTGCGACTTGGCTCCCAAACAAAATTGACATCCTTTTTTTCCTTACAAATAGAGCTTTTGGTGGCATTTGATCACCTCTGCGGTATTTATTTTTTGCGCTATAAACAAAAATAGAGCGACAATTTTGAAAAAAAAGCAATATTTTTTTACTTTTTTGTTACAATAAATATCCCTAAATTAAAAAAAAAAAAAAAACATTTCCTCAGTTTAGTTCTATACGTATTCTTCTACATATTTTTTGGAAAAAAAAATCACAATAAGCGTTTATTGATTAGTTTGCGCAAAAGTCATAGCGTGTGCAAAATAGGGGAAGAACTAGGGAGATGTTGGAGAAGACTAGGAAGAACGGGGAGATGTGTTTACACTGATATCTCCCCGTTCTTTAGCTCTGTGACCCGATCGTGGGACATCAGCCAACATCAACTCCCACGGGCACGATTACAGAGCTTGCAGCAGGGTTGTGTGCAAAAAGTGTGGTTGAGAATTTAAAGGGACGTACATGTACACCCATTTGCCTGTCCGTACCATTCTGCCGAGGTAAATGCTCGTGCGGCGGTCGGCATGCCATTAAGGCCCCTTTCACACTGGGGCAGGAGGTGCGGTGGCGATATAGCGCCGCTATTTTTAGGGGCGATATACTGTCGGAATTGCGACAGTATAGCGGAAAAAGGGTTAATACCGCCGGCAATGCGCCTTGGTTATAGCCGCGGTTTCCCATTGCTTTCAGTGGACACACCGCTCCTTTCACAGCTCCAAAGATGCTGCTAGCAGGACTTTTGGAGCGGTCCTGCTAGCGCACTGCTCCAGTGTGAAAGCCCGAGGGAGAAACAGCATCCGCTGTTTAGGGTCAGTTTGCAGGTGCTATTTTTAGCGCAATAGCGCCTGCAAAGCGCCCCAGTGTAAAAGGGGCCTAAGTCACATTCATATATACACATAGTAGGGCTAATTTAGACAATTACCTTAAAAGCATGTCTTTGGAGTGTGAAAGAAAACACACGCAGGTATAGAGAGAGAACATGCAAACTCCAAGCAGGTAGTGTCCTGGTTGGGATTCAAACCAACAAGCTTAGTGCTGCCAGGCTGAACATACACAGATCAAAATTTGCCCAGTTCAGCAGAGACCCTGCTATATGGGCACCCTGGTTGTACACAAGTCAATCTATCGATCTTCTTGTGTGTAATCAGCCTGTCTGCTTTTTTCCAAACAATCAGTGCTGCTGGCTATAGCCTGAAACACCAATCATTGTGTTCCATCGGCTGGGAAAGTTTTCCTCACTCCCCACCAGCAGAGCACAATAGCACTACAGGAGGGATTCCCTCATGAACACTGACTCTGTTGATGGGGGAATTGAGCGATTTTCTTTTCTTCCACCCCTGGTGGAAGGAAAGAAAAATGCATAATTTATGACCTGCCTTAGCCAGTGGAAATAAGATGGGTTCCCTTTTTTGGACAGCTGTCACCAGGATAGATGCCCCCATTAGAAGATTAAATTAGATTATTAAATTAGAAGATGCTCTCCTCTCTTGTTCTGGTGACAACTGTAAAATTTTGGATAACCCATAACTTCCTATCTCAGTGACAGTGGTCACCAGAATGAATAGAGAGGGGGAATTACCATTGTCTGGTTGCACAGGGGCGGAAACAGAATGCAGGGCAGATACAAAACTGTGGTTTTAAATTGATGTTTTATATACTGATTGTACATTCTCTAAACTCATTACAGGGATATGGTTTGTGGCGGTTTTAAATTCTAACAGTATTTGGTCAGGTTCTAACTCCTGGGGTTGTACAGCTATTGTCTTCATGAATATATTAAAGAGGACTTGTACCATCTGTGGAAGTGTGACCAGAAAAATGCACGCATAGGATAAATGGCTAGTAGTATTGGGTATACTAGATTCCCTGTAAGGTCGGCCATACACAGAGCGAACTTCTTTTCTGCAACCACAGGTTGATTCCCCTATCAACACAGACTGTGTTGATGCGTGAATCCCTCCTGCCGGGCCATTGTCGTCTCCCAGCATGGGGCGGGGAAAGCTGTCCCTGCTGGGAGAAGACAGTGATTATTGCTAGCGGCTGTAGCAACTGCTACCATTAAGAGAATCCGGCAAGCTGGTTGTACTCAAGTTGTTTGATCAACTTGCTACATTCAGCCTGCTCATTAACAGTTAAAAATCTGGGAGGCTTCCTGCTGAACCAGCTGAGATTCAAACCATGTGTGGCCAGCCTAATGCCTCGTTTCCACTGAGCGGATCGGTTTGGTACGGTACGCTATTTTGGGTGTTTCCATTATGAAAGCATACCGTAAAACCGAACCGTACCGCACCAGCAAGGGTCCTGCTTCAGATGAGGGACCAGAGAGAGTTGAACGGTTCGGTTAGGGCGGACTTACAAATGCATCTCACTGATTGGTGGATGCGCTAGGAATTTTTTCTAAAACCTGAATGGTCCCTCACGGTCCGATTTGCAGTGGAAACGCTCACGCGATTAGACCGGCCCCATCCGAACTGCTCCAAAATTACTGACCCGACCCGATCCGTGCAGTGGAAACAAGGCATAACTGATCCTTCCCCCATTATTGACATAAGCTGGCCATAAAAATTCTAATTTCGGCCTGGCAATCAAAATTCGGCCTGTTCAAGCAGGGATAGACTGAGTTCTGATCCATCAATGGCTGTTCCCCTTTGTGAGAAATCGATTCAATGATCAACTTTTTAAGAATGGGCTTGTTGGAACATATTTGTTTGATCAGCGATGCAGCCAGTTGGCTGCATCACCTATCAGTGTATTCTGACAGCGGAGGAGTCCCTGCTGTCAGAAAAGAATAGCAGAGTGGGGCGGATTTCCCCATCCACCTCACTGCGAATGGAGAAATACATTGAGTCCTCTGGCTGATCGAAAAAAAGTGATCAATGTATGGTCATCTTTAGCCTTGTTTCACACTGTGTGGAAGCAGCCAAGTTGGTAGAGGAGCTGCTGGGCTTTGCTTCCTTGTATTAGAGAGCTCCCCGATGACTGGTGATCTAATGACCGATGAAGGAATAAACAATCACAGAGGTTTAGAAAGATCCACAGAATGAATGAAGCAGAAGCAGGGAGATTCTTGCCTGTAGAGTCTCAGGTACATCTTTCTCTCCAGCAAGAACAATGAGCAGCGTAGTAATGACATCACCAACGCTTCTGAGACTAGCAGTCAACAGCATTAATCTCATTAAATATATACAACAATGTGGTTCAAGGTATTTAACACCAAAGGTAAAATATTTAGGGTGCTACCTAGATGCAATTAATACCTGTATAAATGTATAATACGTGTAATACTAGATGTTCCATATAACATAGCGAACCCAAAACCTTTTGGGTTTAGGTCAACTTTAAGATTTCTGAAGTAATGTATTTTTTCTTTGTTCTATTGATACATTTTTCTTTTGAAACACAGGGCCAACAGCTGGCATGCCAAGACTTTACCTGACTTCCTTCAAATATGCATCTAACCCTAAATCACAGAAGACAGCAAGTGCTGGTAAGTGACAGTGGGTTGGGACCTGTTGACCTTCAGAAAGTTCTGAACACTGTGGCTTATGCCGCATACACACGATCGGAATTTACAATGAAAAAAATTCCCGTCTGTGTTTAGAAATAGAACATGTTTTATTTATTTCCGATGGGGGAAAAAAAATAGTAAATTCCTCTCATCTCTGTGCAACTCCGACAGAGAAAAAACGCATGCTCAGAATCAAGTCGATGCATGCTCTGAAGCATTGAAATTCATTTTCCTTGGCTCGTCGTAGTGTTTTATGTCACTTCTATTTGGACGGTTGGAATTTAGTCTGACAGTGTGTATGCAAGACTGATGCAAGTCAGCTTCATCGGAATTCCGACGGAAAATTTGATCGGAAATCCCGATCATGTGTACGCGGCATTAGAGTTCACCTTTGTGAAAAAAAAAAATAAATGCACTTATTTTTGTAGGAAAAAATATGTACGGTATGTACTATTTTTTTTTACAAGAACCTGAAAAGCATTGCATTTGCGATCAGTGGATTGCGGGTGCAAAATCAGGCTCCTGCAGACAAGCCCTGGGCTGTCAGTTTGATAGCTGCAGGGATTGTGAATGAACTACGAAGGTGCTTATTAGCCTAAAAGCTGTCTGCCGTGATGGAAAACAGGACTTGCAGTTTTCTTATTCACAGATTGCTGTGAACGAATGATGTGGCTGTTCGGGTGGAGCCGATTTAAAAATGTGACAATGGGTACGGGGAAAAGAATCCCCCCACTCCCTGTCACAGGGAGAGGGGCTCTGGCGGCAGGAGGCAGGTGAATAGGGCATGTTAAATATCACACCCTAAATTTGGGTGTAACGTATAACGCGCTCCTAAAGGTGAACTATAGGAAAACTATAATGGTGTTTGATCAGTTATATCTATTTGATTTCATGTTTACAAGCTGATTTTTCATGTCACATTTTTCATTCCTTGTATCTTTAGTTTAGTTTAGAAATATTTAATACAGGGTGTTTCCACATCACAGTGTTTACAGATTATTCTGTACTTTTAAAAAAAGCTTCCCAGATGCAGCTACTCGCTTGTGCTCTGTCTCTCTCTAATTGATACTCTATATAGAACTTAAAGACCAGATACAGAGTTGTTATTCATTTGACTCATTCAGTTGTGGGTATAGTGCTGCACAGCAGGGGATCAACTCTTCTTATTAACAGACTAAAATGTTAATATTTGCACAATCAAGATATATGAAAAATTGCAAAGCTGACCCGTGCACTACAAAGAAATGGCTTATTTTTCCTTTTTTCTCAGCGGTCAGTGTGATCGCTAGGTCTGCCCCCCCCCCCCCCTAGCTCTGAGGGTGGGGGAGGAGTCTAAAATGATGGCTTACACCACTCTGGAGACTCTGCTGCTCTGTAAAATTTGGCTGTATTGAAAGTGATACTCCCTACAAATGCTGCTGTCAAGCTAGAGCCAGGGATGGTCTGGGAGATATGGATGCATGCATAATCACAGGCTAACTACCAGAGCAGCCATTCTCAACCATGGTTCCTTGAGTTGAGGCTAACTGACCTTCAATGTGATGGTGCCTGCATAGTTCCAGGTCCAACGTCACTTAGCAGATCCAGAGGCATTCAGACCACAAGCAGTCTTCCCACTGGCCACAACGTAAAGGGAAAAAATATGTGCGCTACCCAAAAACAAAAATAAGTGTAACAAAGAATGAACTCTGAACGGGAGTGAAGCAGCTACACAGGAATGTGACAAAACTCAGACAAATGTGGATGTAATGTAGCGCTACGTGTGAGCCAAAAAGCAATGACTGTATACACCTAATAGGGTGTGACCATATATTGTGACACAAAGGATGTAATGGCAAAAATTGCACCACAACAAAATGTGAAATTCAAATCACTAAAGTGAACAATATAAACAAAAATGTAATGTAGTGTCCATTAACAATAAAACAATGAAGATGTCATGAGATGGTGAGGAACTTCCCAACAGAAATCTTCAAATATGACACCAGTGTAAGGGTCATTTTCTCAATGGCTACCAATGGACTAACCTTAGCAGGGGTTCCCTGTGACCTGAAAATCATTGACAGGGTTCCTTTGGAGTAAAAAGGTTGAGAAAAACTGTACTAAAATGTACAGGATCCAGTACGTCTGTATGCCGATAAGGAGAGGTGCTGGAGGACTCTACAACGAGAAGCAACCTGGGCCCATGAGGATGGTGACATGAGGTGACATACAGTTATGTTTTAAAGGGACAATCCATGGATATCATCCATGTTTTATGTTGGACACATAAATAGGGTATAACATAAAACATGATCTAATTCCCCAGCCCCTCACTCCACTTATCTGAATCATGGAGTGCTCCTAGCTGTTGATATTTGAATCCATTGCGGTTGTATCTGCTTAGCGTCATCCATTTATGGGAATCTGTGAATGAGAAGACTACAAGTCCCATCTTCCACCATGGCAGAGGGACTTGTGAGCAAGGTGCAACATGGTGTTGTGGGCAGTGAACACACAGAGTCCAAGTTTGGTAATAACAACATATTGTAGAAAAGTTCAGGCCCAGCTGGGATGCTCACCTGACCAGAGCCACTTAGAATTGAGACAGCAGTGGAATAGCGGTATGAAGACTGGAAGCTGCCGATAGCGTCTGGCACAAGGAGTAGAATGCAGCTTGGCCGGTCCACACTCAAAAAGGGGAGGCTTCCTAGAAGAGGTAGTCAGAGTCCTTGCACTGTCCCTACTTCTCCAGAACTTTTCCCTATCTCTAAAGTTTGTCCCTGTCAGATGGGGTTCTATCCCTAAGCTAGCCACTCGCATTAAAGGGGTTGTAAAGGTAAAAAAATGTTCACCTTAATGCATTCTATGCATTAGGTGAAAAAACATCCGACAATACCGGCTCCCCAGCTGACCCGTTTTACTTACCTGACCCCACAAAAGTCCCGCGCTCGCCCCCGACATCCTCTTCGCCGCTCAGCCTGGTCTGATTGGTTACAATCGATGGATTGAAAGTAGCTCAGCCCAATGCTCGCGCTGCTGTCAATCACATCTAATGTCGCGGTGCGCCGGAGGCGGGGCCGAGTGATACAGTGAGCGGCTATGGCCGCCGGCTGTATCACGGGAGCGCACCGGCAAGATCTCAACACCATGCGAGCACGCTCGCATGAAGGTGTTGAGTTCTTGCGGGGGGGAGCCGAGACAGCCGCCGAGGGATCCTAGAAGACCAGGTTCGGGGCCACTCTGTGCAAAACAAGCTGCACAGTGGAGGTAAGTATAACATGTTAATTTTTTTTCTTAAATAACAATCTTTAGTGATCCTTTAAGCGCACCAATCCTGGGAGCTGGAGTCTTAAATAAACTCTGTCTGACCCAAGATGGCTGTCAAAGTCCCATATGGCACCAGCATCCAATCAGATAGCAGCCCCCCTGTGGCCGAAAAAATCATAGAGCAACAGAGTTCCCCTCACTTCCTCTCCCATCTGTCGCTGTAATTGCCACCTGCAGTAGAGAATGCACAGACTGCCCCTGCTTCCAGAATCACCAACAGCAGGGTGGTGATATCGCTGCACTTGTAGTCCATTGTTCAGTCTAGATTTGTACGGGTGTTTTGCCATGGTGCGAATGGCAGTGGTAGCAATTTATTGATTCCTGCTGCTGTTTCTGACAGGTGTGAGCAGATAGCTGTGGCCATCAAGCCCCTACACTTCAAAGACAGGTTGTCAGCAGCCACAGCTATTCATGGCAGTGATCAGCCAGTGATCATTACTGTATGCACTTTGTACGCCTTACAAAAGATCTCTACTCCAAATGGACCCAAAGCAGGGGGGTAAACAATGCAGGAACCTGTGCATTCCAATTCCAACCTGTTCCAATGTTCTGAAGGCCTGAATGCAAAAATGTAATAAATGCAATTTTATTTTTATTCATTCGTTGTTGGTGCTTTTATTTTATTCCTTGGTAATTTTGATTTGGGTTTACCGACAGTTTAAACATTGGCCTGAATTGAAGGGAAATAAGGGCCACATCTGCCTCATATCAGAAAAACAATAATATTATTATCAGGACAGGACTCCTTTAATCAACCAGTCTGTTCCGTGGGTAAAAAAAAAAGAAAAAAAGACCGTAATATCATATTTTCATTTAAAAAATGATGTACACCTATAGACACGGGGCTGTGCTTGCCAGACTTATGGCTGACTCCTCGGTTGAACAGTATTTTGAATAAATTGCGATTGCATTACCAGTAGCAACTTTCTCTACTGAAAAATTGCACCTCCAAAGAAAACGCCCACAAAGGTGCCAGATCGTATCAAAACTATATCTCCAGGTGCAGGAAATGTGTGTTCTTCATACAATCACTCTGTTATATTAAGATTAAGAATTAGATATGTGGGAAAAAAGTGTATCGGCAGCAGTTAAAAAAAAATCCTGTTCAATATTTCAGTTGGCTGCGTATGTATGTTGCAGGAGGAATCGTTTGAATAATGTTTCTCTCAAAATCGCACAAGTCTTAGCGCTGAGCTCCAGGAAAATAGCTTAGTACAGAGCTGTCCTACCTCCTGACTTATTTGTGATTCTTTTTAACCAGTGCTGTGATCCGGACATCACAGCCAGGCCATGCAATTCCTGTGACCTTTTTGCAGAATACAGAGGGATTAAACAATACAGCTTGGTCAAGGACCCACCCCAGCTTGTGATTGGGCATTAAAGAAGCAGTAGCACATTGATGAGGTCATCACTCTGCTGTATTCATCTGACCAGAAGCTTCCAGTGTTAGATGGACAGCATTCTGCGCTGCCATAGGGGCTGATTGACTTAGGCCGCGTTTACATGGATGGTAAAAACAGGTAGTTTAGCCACGGATTTTACAACCCTTCCTTTCCCCCCTGACCGCCCACCTGAAAGGTAGCATGCAGCTGTAGAGGGTCCCCATCACATATCCTCCTCAGTGGCGAGCACTCCATTAGGGGCGCAGGGGCACCTCCCCTCTAATCCATGCATCTGGCACCTAATCTACATGCAGGGTGCCGGACGCATGGATTTCAATGTTTAGAGCCTGAGGCTTTAATTAGCTTAAAAGGTGGGCTCGAGGCACGCCTCCAATCTCATCCCCCCTCTATGTTGGTCCTCTCTCGCATTGTCCTCCCTCTGTAGTCCTTCTATCCCGCCTACGCGCTCAGTACAGCCCCGATCCAGGTTAATATACCTCACTGTAGGTCCCCCCTCGGTTTCCGGGGCTCACCTCACTCTCTCCGGACACACAGATCCGACTGATCACACGTCCATATTCAAGCTTCCCGCTGCAAATCTCTTATCCCTCTGGAGCCTATTGGCCTGACTCATCAAAGGGGACAGGTCCAGATGGCACACTATGCGCTCGCGATTGGACAGACTGCTTGCTACGAGGGTGGAAAATTGTGGTGGTGGGGGGAGATGTTTGAGAGGGCCAGGAGAATGAAAGCGGTAGGGGGAAAAGGGGCAGCAGCAGGAAGAGAGAGCAGGCAGGGCCGCTGCTGTACCTGCAGCTCTTATTTCTATGACTCAGGGTGCCATCTCGGGACAGCTTAAAGGGGTTGTAAAGGTAAAAAATGTTTTTCCCTAAATAGCTTCCTTTACCTCAGTGCAGTCCTCCTTCACTTACCTTATCCTTCCATTTTGCTTTTAAATGTCCTTATTTCTTCTGAGAAACCATCACTTCCTGTTCTTCTGTCTAACTCCACACTGAAATGTGAGGCTTTCTCCCTGGCGTAGAGAAAGCCTCTTGAGGGGGAAGGGGGCGAGCAGGAGTGTCAGGACCCCCACTAACACACAGCTCCTTTATTTGCAAAGTAGAGAGTGTCCTGACACTCCTGCTCGCCCCCTCCCCCCTCAAGAGGCTTTCTCCACCCCAGGGAGAAAGCCTTGCATTACTGTGTGGAGTTACAGACAGAAGAACAGGAAGTGAGGATTTCTCAGAAGAAATAAGGACATTTAAAAGCAAAATGGAAGGATGAGGTAAGTGAAGGAGGACTGCACTAAGGTAAAGGAAGCTATTTAGGGAAAAAAAAATTACCTTTACAACCCCTTTAATATTAATCGTGGCAACTATGTGGGAAGCATGGGCCAGGGTTGCCAACTTTCAGTAGATTTTTCAACAGTTTGTAAAATCTGTAATTTTTGCATGTCTGTGACTGTCCATTATGAACATGCAGACTGTATGACCATAATGGACATTTATGGGCAGATGCAAAAATTACACATTTTGCAAACTGTTTGTAAGTTTACTGAAAGTTGGCAACCCTGGCGTGGGCTCAAGGGGCAACTGCTTTGGGCCCAACAACAATGACTGGACCTGGGACAGCTGTCCCTTTTGCCCTGTGTTAAAGATGGCCCTGGTTGGGGCCTGGGCCCCCTACATGTGTATGGGCTGTCCCCTCTGATGGCCAGCCTGGCTCCGCCTATCTTTTGTTGTTATAAAGGGTATTGTCCCTCTTTCTCTGTTGTATTTCAAATACATTTTTCATCATGGAAAAGGAAGCAGGAGTCAGGGAGCTCTATGATGAAAGCGTTGAAACAGGGTGAAGTATTCTGTGGAACCCCTTTGTGGAATATTTGAAGACAGTGGCTAGTTTAGCCTAATAGATTCTACTTATAACTAAAATATTAGTGCTGGATGGACTAACCTTTTAACCTTACTGGCTATATAGAGGAAAAAACAGGCTCTCCAGACTTGACCTTCTTTAATAAATCATTGCCGTGCTATCTTACTATGAATAGTGAAGTACAAGCGTTATGTTGTTACATTGAAGAGCTTTGGTTCTCTTTTGTTTTCAATTTGGCATTCTTGATTTGTTACAATGAGTCACAAATGAGTTTTACCTTCATATATTCTTTAGTTTTAGTATCATATTCGCATAGAGCAAAGCTGAATGGGAAAAGTAGATTTTTAATGGGTAAAGGTTCCTCTACCTGCTAAATACCACTCCATTATCCACTAATGTTCAGAATATGCTTTTACGTTAAAGTAGACAGCTACTTAACAAGCTTTTTCTTATCACTCATGTATGGCTTTAGTACATTATAGGCAAACTGATATTGCTGTATAGAATGCCCAGAACCAGGGCTGCTGTTAGAAATCACAGGGCCCTGTACAGCCTACATGGCAGGGCCCCTCCCCCGAATATATCAAGACCATATTTTCACCAAAAATACACTAAAATCATTATTAGTGGACACAAACATAAGGGAGAACCTGTGTAAATTAGCCCTTTTTTAATTGTCATCACAATGACAGGGGGATCAGAAGCAGGCAGAAAGGGCATTTACAGGAACGATGCCCCGTGTCTGTGTCTCTCCCTGCAGCAGCTGAAAATTGGCAGGATTGGGAGAAACTGGCTTCCAGCTGCTGCAGAGTGCCACACAGGGCATCCTTCTGTAATTGCCCCTCTGCCCCAACCGAACTGATTCCCCCTGCTGTTCGGGTCCCTCTGTGTGTCCAGGCCCCCTACAGGAGGACTGGTGGTACTCCCCTATCAGCGGCCCTGCCCAGAACTGCAGTGGGGTCTTACAAGAGCAGCATCATCGCATATACACACTTCTAATAGGCAGGCCCGTTGCAACAGGACAGGCAAAACAAACAATTGCTTGGGGCCCCAAGCTGGCCTGGGGCCCACAACTTCCCCTTCCCAGGTTATAGCGTGGCCAAGCTCTTCTTCCTTCCTTCCTCCTGGAGTCCTGTCAGTCCAGCCAGGTTCCGCGCGTGGTACAGGAGATTCAGTTTCCTGTTCCCGGCCGGACTGACAGGAAGTGCACACTGAGTGCTCACTTCCTGCCAGTCCGGCCAGGAACACAGGAAATGGAATCTCCTGTACCGCGCAGTACTCAGCACGGCTCGGGGACTATCCGCTAGGGGACTGGGGACCCATAATGATAAAACCCTGGACTGACAGGAGGAAGAGGAGCTTGGCCACGCTACAGCGGTAGCCGTCAGGAAAGAAGGGAGGTGAGAATAGAAAAACATAGGGACTAGGGAGGGGGAGGAGTAAGAACATGGGTGTAACAAATTAGTGTAGCGCTATCGTAGGCTTTGCGTGTGAGGAGGCCTCCATTTTGCTTGGGGCCCCCAAAACCTTTCAAACGGCCCTGCTAATAGGTCAGTATTATTGTTCACTGTATAATATGTGAGCTCAGTAAAAGTCTAATGCCATGTACACACAATCAGAATTTCCGATGAAAAAAGTCAGACAAGAATTTTTTCATCGGATATTCTGACCGTGTGTGGGCCCCATCAGACTTTTTTTCCATCGGAGTTTAGAAATAGAACATTATTTTTTTTCCTATGGAAATGCCGATCGTCTGTGTGGAACTCCGACGAAAAAAAAAAACCATGCCTGCTCATAATCAAGTCGACGCATGCTCGGAAGCATTGAACTTCATTTTTCCCGGCTCGTAGTGTTTTACGTCACCGCGGTAGGAATTTGGTCTGACAGTGTGTATGCAAGACAGCTTAAGCGGAATTCTGACAGAAAATTCCATCAGATTTTATCCCATTGGAAATTCTGATCGTGTGTATAGGGCATAAGGCTGTGTTCACACCAGTCCGGTTCGAATTCCAGCTCCATTTTTCCTGCAAAGAGAAAAATCAGCGTTTCATGTCAGTTTTTGATCAGGATCAGGTCAGGATTGCATCGGTATCAGGTCAAGATTTTATCCTGTTCACAACAGAACACATCGTGAATCAGATGCGTGCCCATAGAAGATAATAGGCCTGAATTCGCACCTGAGCCAGACCGCACTGCCTAGAAAACACACACATTCTTAAATGTCCCAGTGGCAGTAAACCATGCCCCATTATTGGCTTTAGTGGAGGAAATAGTGTACCCATTGTTATCAGTGGGAGGAATGATGCTCCATCATTGGTGTCAGGGGGATAAATGGTGCCCCATTGTTGGTATCGGTGGCAGGAATAATGCCCCACTGTTGGTGTCAGTGGGATGAATGGTGCCACATCATTGGTGTCATTTGGAGAAATGGTGCCCCATCATTGGTGTCAGTGGGAGGAATAGTTCCCAATTGTTGGTGTCTGTACAAAAAATACTGCCCCATCATTGGTGTCAGTGGGCGGAATAGTGCCCCATTGTTAGTGTTAGTGGCAGAAATAATGCTCCACTGTTGGAGTCAGTGGGAGGAATGGTGCCCCATTCTTAGGCCCCTTTCACATTGAGGCGTTTTTCATGCGGTACAGCGCTAAAAATAGCGCTGCTATACCGCATGAAAAATCATGCCCTGTAGTGTTCAATGTGAAAGCCCGAAGGCTTTCACACTGAAGCGGTGCGCTAGCAGGAACGCTCCAAAAGTCCTGCTAGCCGCATCTTTACCGCGGTATAGGAGCGGTGTGTTCACCGCTCCTATAGCGCGCCTTCCCATTGGAATCAATGGGAAACCGCGGTAATAGCGCGGTAATACCGCCCGCAACGCGACGGTATAGCGGCGCTACAAATAGCGCGGCTATACCGTCACCGCGGCTCCACGCCTCAATGTGAAAGGGGCCTTAGTGTTACTGGCAGAAAAAATGCCACACTGTTGGTGTTAGTGGGAGGAACAGTGCCCCATCACACAGAGAAGCTTTGCAGGCGCTATAACGCTAAAAATAGCACCTGCAAAGTGCACAGAAAGAGCCGTTCCTTTGCACTGGCAGTACGGTAAAAAAAGTCCTGCTAGCCGCATCTTTGAGGCACTGTAAGAGCACTGAATACACCGCTTCTTAAGCGCCCCCGCCCATTGAAATTTGTGGGCAGCGCCACCGAACCACCTACAAACCGCCGCTGCAGATGATGATAACCCTTTTTTGGCTGCTAGCGGGGATTACAAGCTCCCCGCTAGCGGCCGAATAGCGCAGCGAAAACGACTGTAAAGGGCCTCAGTGTGAAAGGGCTCTTAGTGTTAGTGGCAGAAATAATGGCCCACTGTTGGTGTCAGTGGGAGGAATAGTGCTCCATTAGTGGTTTCAGTGGGAGGAATGGTGACCCATTGTTGGTGTCTGTGAGACAAATAGCACCTCGTCATTGGTGTCAGTGGGAGGAATGGTGCCCTGAGGGCCATATAAAGGCAAGCAAAGGGCCTCATCCGGCCCCTGGGCTGCCGTTTGGAGACCACTGCTTTAAAGAGAAGGAAGATTTCATTATGATGTTGGAATAAAAATCTCCATCAATGACAGGAGGGTCTCATTTTAGTGCTCCTCTCCCGGCTGTTCCAGTTTGATGGTCAAGTGGGTTGAATTGCATGGCTTTATCAGACCATGTATGGATCTAGGGATAAGCAGAGAGATTTATGAAGTAGGTGATTTTGCAAATCACATTTAAAAAAAAAAAAACATACTGTAGTCATCTGGATTCCAAATTCCTTGGTTCTCTGCTCATCAGACAGTTTCGGCAACCAAATATTCAGAATAAATAATAATTAGCATTTCGTTGGTGATGTTGAGCAAACAGTGGTGAAAAAGACACTCAACCAGGAAAATGTATGGTCAGATCTGACCACTGAAGGAGTGTAATGAAGGCGGTCAGTCTGCCCATTGCAATCTCATTTGTTGTTGTATCGACAGTCTCCTCTGACTCTGTAGACTACTGGCTTTGTGTCCCCCGGTGAGGAGCACAGCATGCATCGTGCCTCGGCGGTATAACTAGTTCCCATTGAATTGACAGGATGCTTGGTTAGGCCTACTGGCTTACACACAGATGGGCTTATTCAGTAACAAAGATCAACTGTCATGCGCAGAGGGCAGTGGTCCACAAAGGGCAGTAATCCACAGCAACAAATCCATGGCAGCGGAGTGACTTCGTTGTTACCATCTCTGCTTTGCAGCACTGGGGTCCTTGGTTCCAATCCTGGCCAGGACCCTTTTATAGTTTTAATATTCTCCTTCTGGATACTCAGGTTTTCCTCCACACTACAAAGACATGCTAGTAGATTAATAGGTCTTATGCCCCGTACACACGATCCAAATATTGTACGACTTTTTTCGCTTAACAGTCGCAAGTAGAATTTAAATAGGTTATTAAAGTCACCAAAATTCTCGTACAACAGAAAAAAAAAATCATAAGTGATGTCATGTGTTGTAATGTATTTGTATTGTATTTTTGGACGACAACTGTACTGACTAAATGAAAATCGTACGATCTGGTATTGTACGAGAACGTTTTTCATGCGTGTCCGATGAAATAATATCGCATGAACTGTCATGATCGGCTCTCGAAAGTTCTGTACTAACAATCCGATTATCGTACGATTCTTCCTCGGATGTCATTTTTCATACGATTTTTGTATCGCGTGTACGGCCATTAGCTTGTATACAAGTGAGATAGGGACATACGTTTTTAACGTCATAAAAAATGGTCGTGTGTGGGCTTTAACGACGTGAAAAAAACGTGCATGCTCAGAAGCAAGTTATGAGACGGGAGCGCTCGTTCTGGTAAAACTAGCGTTCGTAATGGAGTAAGCACATTCATCACGCTGTAACAGACTGAAAATCGCGAATCGTCTTTTACTAACACAAAATCAGCAAAAGCAACCCAAAGGGTGGCGCCATCCGAATGGAACTTCCCGTTTATAGTGCCGTTGTACGTGTTGTACGTCACCGCGCTTTGCTAGAGCATTTTTTTTTTCCACGATTGTGTGTAGGCAAGGCCGTTTCAACGATCGGGTTGAAAAAAACGTTTTTTTTCTAGACCATTAAAAATGTCATTTTTTACAACCCGAAAAATGTCGTGTGTACGCAGCATTAGACTGGTGTGAATGAACGCAAAGCAATGTATTAAATTAATCAGATTCAATTTTATTGAAGCTGTATCAGTAAATAATGAATTCTGATTGATTCCTGGGGGGGAGGGGGGTTCAGGTCATGGTGTCTGAAAGGTCTTCTCTACGACAGATGTGGTCATCCACGGCGATGGCCGAGTCTGGGAAATGCAGGAGACGTAGCTGCTGAATGGTTTACATTGTGTAGTTGACAATGAAAGAGGTCCAGGAACCACATATATCATCTGACGATGGTTTGAATGACCACATCTTCCATCACGACCTTTCAGTGTCCATGTGGAAACGTGCCAGTCTCAGGAGTTAGGCGGAGTCCTTATACAGGCCGTATATAGGACAGTTACCAGCATTTCACCGCGCCGTTTACTGCACTTCACTTATTCCTATAAGCCTGAAAACAGCTATAGTTGTGTCATTACGGCATTTTCACCTATCACACAATCACGGGTTCTTATCTGTGTCAGTACACGCTCCTTTTTTAATTTTCCCCTCTATTTATTTTCTTTCTTGTATCCGAAATCCAATTCATTTTTTTTTTATCCCTCCTGTGCCTAATTCCTTCTGTCTTCCAGCGTTGCTGTTTCTCCTCCCCATTCCTCCTAATGACATGAGGGGGGTGGGCTGGGTCAGAAGCCCTTTGGCCCCCGGGACTATAGGGGGAAGGGGAGGCAGAGGACAAAGGCCACGGTGCAACTGTCCCTTTGTCTAAAAAGGAGTGACAGCAGCAGTACTGCCAGTGGCCTGTAGGTGGCGCCAAACTGATAACCAGAGAACAAGCACCCTGTATGCTAGAATGAGGAAAACTGCTGTGCTTATATGGCAGTGATTTGTATTAAATATAGAAATACATGTAACTTTATATATAAAAAAAGAGATTTGTGTTTGTGTTTTTCTATTCACAGGATGTATGTCCTGTTATAATATGACACTGTATGTATGTAAAGCACAAGTCTTCAGGCAGTGTTGTTTATTACAGACATTTATATATTATATATACCAGTCTTCAAGGAGCTTACAATATAAGATCTCTACATGCATTTATATAGTGATGATAATTTACACAGCGCTTTACAGACCATACATTCATATCAGTCCCTGTCCTAAAGGAGTTTTCAATCTAAGGTCCCTAAAGGCATTTACCGTATACTGCTCTTTACAGACCGTACATTCACAGTATTACCTGTCCTCGAGGAGCTTACAATCTAAGATCTTTACATGCATTTACATAGTGATGATACTTTATACTGCTCTTTACATACTGTACATTCACAGTATTACCCGTCCTTAAGGAGCTTACAATCTAAGATCTCTACATGCATTTGTACAGTGATGATAATTTACACAGCGCTTTACAGACCGTACATTCATATCAGTCCCTGTCCTAAAGGAGTTTACAATCTAAGGTCCCTACAGGCATTTACCTCATACTGTTTTTTACAGACCGTACATTCACCATATTACCCGTCCTCGAGGAGCTTACAATCTAAGATCTCTACATGCATTTGTACAGTGATGATAATTTACACAGCGCTTTACAGACCGTACATTCATATCAGTCCCTGTCATCAAGGCAGACCATACACCGTTAGAATCTGGGCTGGTTCAGCAGGAGGCGGTCGAGATTCGAACACTGTTGTATGGGCAGGCTGAATGTACCAAGTTCATCGATTGATCAACTTGGTTACAACCAGCATACCGGGTTTTACCTGCGATTAACGGCTGCTATAGCTGCTAGGAATAATCACTGTCTTCTCCCGGTGGGGACATCTTCTCTCGCAACACCCCCCCCCCCCCCCACACACAATGGCCCGGCAGGAGAGATTCTTGCATCAACACTGTCTGATGGAAAAAAATTGTTTAGTGTATGGCCGGCCTAAGATTCCTATAAGCATTTGCAATGATGCACACTGGAGCCAATTACCCTACCAGTATGGCCTTAGGCCACGTACACACGATCAGACCAAACCGATGAGACTGGTCCGATGGACCATTTTCATTGGACCACCGCTGAAGTGGTTTGATGGTCTAATGTGCGTACACACCATCAGTCCAAAATCCGATCTGACCAGAACGCGGTGACGTAGAACACAACAACGTGCTGAAAAAACGAAGTTCAATGCTTCCAAGCATGCGTCGACTTGATTCTGAGCATGCGCGGGTATTTGGTCTGATGCTTTTGTGTAATAACCATCGTTTTGGTCCGACGGACAGGTGTCCATCAGACAGATTTTAAAGCAAGTTTTAAAACTTTGGTCCGACGGACAACGGTCTGATGGGCCGTACACACGATCAATTTGGTCTGATGAAACTGGTCTTCAGGCCAGTTTCATCGGACCGGTCTGATCGTGTGTATGCGGCCTTAGAAGGATACCCATGAAAACACAAAGGGAGCATGCAAACTCCATGCAAATAGTTACCTGGCTAGTATTTAAACCAAAGACCCCAGTGCTCCAAGGCGGAACTGCTAACTACTTAGCTACTGTTATTATACAGGATTTATATGGCGCCAACAGTTTGAACAGCGCTTTACAACACGAGGGCAGACAGTACAGTTACGATACAATTCAATACAGAAGGAATCAGAGGGCCATGCTCTTTTTTCCTTACAATCTAAAAGGGAGGGTCAAGTGATACAAAAGGTAATAACTGTGGGGGATGATCTGATGGGGAAAGTGGAAATACAAAGTTGTTAGGTGGAGGCGGGATAAACTTCTGTGAAGAGAAGGGTTTTCAGCGATTGCATAAAGTGAACAAAGTAGGAGATAGCCAGACAGATTGGGGTAGGGAGTTCCAGAGTATGGGAGAGGCTTGGGAAAAGTCCTGGGTGCGAACATGGGAGGAAGTGTAAAGGGAGTTAGAGAGCAGGAGGTCTTGGGAGGCATGAAGAGAACAACATCCAACGATCCTTACCACCCACCCCCCTCCCAGGCATACAGACCCTATTAAAGGTACGTCGGGGATGGCAGAGAAGGGGTTAAGCTTGTATGTTTAATTTATTCATTTATATACCAGTAACAGTCTGCACTGCTTTGCACAATTCATAGGACTGCTTACAGGAGTCACTATCATGCAAGATGATTGTAGTTTAATGTTGCTTACCCTTTTACTCAAGGACCATGTTGTTGGGAGGAAGGCCAAGCAATATATACAAACTCCATGCAGCCACCCTATTCATTGTAAAGCGCCTAACACTCTTTTACAGTCATACACTAGGACCGCACTTAACCAGGTCAGCTTTTGAGAGTAAACCTATGCATAAACAGAGAAGTCATACAAACACTGTCTCTGGTAATAAATGAACCCATGACCCCCAGGCCTGCAAGGTAATAGTGCTCCTCACTTCACACTCCTCGGTTATATTGCAGCTCATTGAGCTGAGAACGTTGAGAATGACCTTCATAATTGTTGTAAGCAGTGCATTGTATTTCTATATTCTTAGAGGTAAATATGTGAAGCATCATCCAAGTCTGGAGCAATGTATCCGCTCTCAATGACAACCTAGACTCTTTTCTTTGCTCCTCAGTCCTGGTTTGTGTGGTTTTAAGCTGAAGACTAATCTGCTTACATTCTGCCTTCCCTGGTTCCCTCTTTCCTTCCCCATCAACATGCTAATGACATGTTTAAATAAATGTTTTTATTTTATTTACATTCTTCATTTTAGACCCAGTGACATCATCTCTAGGTCTCTGTGCTTATCTATGCAATACAGACAGGCCATGGCAGGTGGGAGTGGCCTGCTGGGTGCTGTAAATGGTTTCCTAAAATACTCACAACATCCTGCCTCAGTACTCCTCTCAAGATCAATCATAGTGATAGCAAAGCTTCCTGTCTTTTTTATATCATATACTTTACCTGCTCTGTGCAGTGGTTTTGCACAGAACTGCCGTGATCTTCATTTTCTCGTGTCCACCGCTGACGCTCCTGGCTCCTCCCCCCGCCAAGTACCCCCATAGCAAGCTGCTTACTATAGGAGCACTTGTGTGTGTGTGATAGCTCCCATGCATGGCTCTGTGTATCAATAAGGTACACAGAGCATGGCTCAGCCCTGTCCCCCACTCCTTTGTCACTGGCTGTGATTGATAGCAGGGGGAGCCAATAACTCCTGCTGTTGTATCTAAACCAATGAGCTGGGAGAGAGTCAAGAATTCCCTGGCTCTTGTGTACATCGTTGGATCGAAATCATGCTCAGGTATGTATTTGGGGGGGGGGGGGGGGCTGCATGCAGAAGGTTGCATGCATAGAATTAGGGCCGAAAAAACGAATCAATTAATCGGCAACTAATCGATTATGAAATTAATCAATTACAATTTTCATAATCGATTAATCGGCCAGTAACATAATGGGGTTAAAAAAAAATTAAAATTAGCCCTTTATAGTACAAAAAAGCAAATCGCTACTGTAAATATTACTTTCACTGTCCCACAGTAAAAAAAATGAACCCCTTTACAGTAGCGATTATTTGCTCTTTTTGTACTTATTTTTGTTTTTTTAATCCCATTATGTTACAAAACATCTCAGGCCGGGGTCACGCCTCTGTTTTTTGGTGCTTTTTGCAGAAACACGCTACAGTTCATTTGCATGTTTTCCTATTGGACACGTTCACATATACGCTCTGCGTATTTGGAAAGGGCAAGGACTTTTTAACGCAAAACGGTGCTATTTTTTTTTTTTTTTCAATATGCTTTAATGGAGAAGCTGCAGAAAAGCATGTCCTTGCCCCTGTGGCAATTTGTGTTTTGTAATCTGCCCAACAACAAATTGGACTAAAAAAATAAAATGTTTTTTTTTTTTTTAAGGCTATTATCCAATTAATGGAAACAATAATCGGCCAACTAATCGTTTATGAAAATAATCGTTAGTTGCAGCCCTACATAGAGTGCAGTAAGGTAAGCACCTTTTTCCTTTACAACCACTTTAAAGGATATGTAAATGTTCATAAAAAATAAATAAAAATGTCATTCTTGCCTCCTCTGTACAGTTAGTTTTGCACAGAGTGGCCCCAATCCTCCTCTTCTGGAGTCCCTCTGCGGTGCTCCTGGCTCCTCCTTTTCTTGAGTACCCCATCGGAGAAGTGCTCTCCCTCGGGGGGAACCAATGCGAGCGCGTTTACATGTCCTGCTGCTGAATCTACTGACACAGACAGCAGGACTCGGCTCCGCCCCCTGCTCCCGCATCATTGATCACAGTCATGCTTTATAATTGCACGCACTTGTGGAATGGTGACAAACTACAGTACCTAAAAATCTCCAAAGGTCTATGGCTAGAATTATTAATCAGGCACTAATATGCCGCACTGATGGGCACTGGTGAGGCTTGGACTGTGTCAGTCGTTTTTTTTTTCTTTAACAATAATTTTTATTAGGAGATTTTCAGATAATCCAAAAGTAAGCAAAACAATATAACAATCAAAGGTATGACAATACAAATTAAACATTTCAAAAAGGAATGCGGGGAATGTAGTTCTGGCACCTCTTGCTGCTGGGGTATCTATTTTCTATGGAGGGAATCTATTGTTGCATGATGACTATTGTGGCTGGGAGGGATCTACTATTGAGGGAGGAGTCTATTGATGCTGGCTGCTGGAAGTGTCTATTGCTGCTGGGGTATTTATTGTTGCTGAGGGTGATCTGCTGGTGGCTGAAGGGAATCTACTATTTTGCTGCTT
This sequence comes from Rana kukunoris, assembly GCA_029574335.1. Taxonomy (NCBI): domain Eukaryota; kingdom Metazoa; phylum Chordata; class Amphibia; order Anura; family Ranidae; genus Rana; species Rana kukunoris. Next base: position 12,894,433 of record CM056058.1, read on the forward strand.
TCCTTGTTATCATTAACAAACGCCATACAAGTTATGTAGCACCACAGAATGATACTTTGTTCTATATTTTCCAAAAAGGGTGACACTAGGAGGTGAGTAGGGGTGGAACTTACGGGGACGGTGCTCAGAGGTGGGTAGGGGGTGGATAAAAGGGGTGACTCAGAAGGGGGGAGTACCTGCACCTATGCTTAGAGTCGGTTCACACTGCGGCGGCACAACTTCGGGGGCGACTCTGCAAGTCGTCCTGAAGACGATTTCAGAGGTGATTAGCAAAATTACTTCTGTATAGAAGTTAATGCAAATCGCCCCGAGTCGCCCCCGAAGTCGTATAAAGAACCTTTTTCTAAGTTGGAGCGACTTGCGTCGCTCCTATTAGAACGGTTCCATTGCATAGAATGGGACGCGACTCGTCAGGCGGCTGAGCCGCCTGACAAGTCACCCCAGTGTGAACCGGCTCTTAGATTAAAAAAAATCCCTGCTCACACACAATGTTGACATTGTGCCCCCTGACCTTTTTTCTTCTTTTGCACACCCATATCAGATCTAGATGCAGCCATGCACAAAATGTGGCAGAGCTACAACAGAGAATATTGGTGTCACCCTTTTTTTCTATGCAGGGTTGTATCTGAAGTATCAGGTGGAGAGGTGGAGCGCTGGATCCCTGGTTTGGATCAGGTCTCAGTTGAGCAGTGGAAGGTGTTTTTCAGTGGGCTACTCTCTAGAGTACAAAGTCCAGGGCTTTTTTTCTCAGAAAATAGGTGCAGAAACTCAATCATGACCCTCCGAACCCCCTCACACACACACACACATACCCTCCAAACTTCATCACATAGTGGGTAAGACCCCTTTCACACTGAGTAGCCCATAGCGGTAGGGGTAAAATTCTGCTATTTTTACCGCCGATGCTATGGACAGATTTGCGGCGCATTTTGGCCGCTAGCGGGGGGCCATTTATTTCAATAGGCAGCAGCGGTGGAGGAGCGGTAAACACACCGCTCTTTCACCGCTTCAAAGATGCGGCTAGCAGAACGTTTTTTTACCATCCTGCTAGCGCAACGCTCCAGTGTAAAAGCCCTCAGGCTTTCATACTGGAGACAATGGAGCAGCTGTTTGAGGTCGGATTGCAGGCAGGCGCACTAGTAAGTGCACTGTAGATGTCTTCTGTGTTTACAGGTGATAGTGATAGACAGAGAGCCATAGCCAGAGGTGGAAGAACTGAGCTCCACAAAGTTCCAACTGAAAAAAAGCCCTGACAAAGTCTATGGTAAGACCCTTGGAGTATTATAGTGAAGGTATGCAGAAAAATAGAGCATCGCACTATTCAAAGTCTAGAAACAGTTTATTGATCCCAAGTTTTATTTTTAAAAAAAGGTGGTGTGTTTCTGCAGCTATAGAGGACCTTCTTCATCAGGGTTGGAATTTTTTTTACAGGGCTTGCATCTGGACAAAAATTATTATCCTACAACTAAATTTGTATCCATGGTGCAGAGCCGGCTTTGGTTGCAGGTCTGTGAACTTCAGAAGAGACATCTTTAGAGGTCCCATGATTTCAATACTTATTCAACCCATCAAACACAAGGAAGGTTTTAATAAGGCCCACTGAATCTGGTAAGGCATCACTCAAAACAAAACAGGCCTCCATCAGTGGGTACCTGTAAACACAGAAACCAGAAGTTTCGGGGTAATAACACTTCCCTTTCATCAGGGCTTAAGAAGTGGAATAGAACTGGTATGGACTCAAGGAAAATTCTAACCAAACAGATCTAGATTTAATCTGACATTAACTCTCCTTTATAACTGCAATTGTGCTCAGCGGCAGTAATTCTCTCTGGAGTACAAGGCCCTTGCTGGGATTTTTGAAGTATCATATTAAAGGTAAACAGTAAAAAAGAGCACCAAGCAATGTTTACAGCCCAGAAAAATTTTGTTGAGTGAAAAATTATTCTGATGCATTTCAGGGGCAGGGGTATCCAACTCAATTTCATTAGGGGCTTCATCATCATTATGATTGCCTTCAAAGGGCCGGTTTTATCTGTAAGACTAGTGCACCCACCCACCTTAGATCAGACATCAAGAGCCCCCTCCCTTCAGAAGTCAAGAGCTCCCCACCCTCCCTTACATCACAGTGCACAGGGAAGGAGGGGGAGACGTTAGCTTTGCTGCTGTCCGGAACACCCTAAGGGGCATAGCTGATAAGCAGAAAGTGCTGGGTCTGGAGGAGAACCAGAGGAGGGCTCCCAGAGTCTGCTAAATGCTAAGACCAGGAAGGTGGAGATGAGGTTGTGCACTTATTGCACTTTTCTCTTCTACCACTAGGTGACCGGGTACTTGGTGGTACTAGATATGAGAAGGGCAACTTAAAGCGGAGTTCCACCCAAAAATGGAACTTCCGCTTATCCCACTCCTCACCCCCTTACATGCCACATTTGGCATGTAATTTTTTTTGGGGGGGAATGGGGGCTTCAGGAGGAGTGGGACTTCCTGTCCCACTTCCTCCTTCCACCGAGGGGCTGGTTAGGCGATCAAGCTTAATCACCTACAGCAGCCCCTCCCTGTCGGCGATCGCATGGGACACATAACAGGTCCCATGCGATCGCCTGTCCAATCAGCGGCGGGCTGCGCCGCGCGCATGCGCAGTGCCGCTCGCGCAGTGGGTGCCCGGCTGTGAAGCCGAAGGCTGTCACGGCCGGGTGCACACAGTTACGATGAGGACGTCGGCCGGGGAGGGGGGGGGAGGAGCGGAGCCCCGGCCGGCGCGTCGCTGGAATCCTGGAGCAGGTAAGTGATTGTTTATTAAAAGCCAGCAGCTACACTTTTTGTAGCTGCTGACTTTTAATAAACATAAAACGAGGCTGGAACACCCCTTTAAGGTCAGGTTTGGGTATATGGGGGTATCTCAGCCAATAGGGAGGAGTTTTCTTGAATGCCTTGGCCTTCTGGGTGAGCCTATATATTCAGGTGGAGTCAGCTGATCTGCATTCTGTGCCATCCGCACGGTTGTCTTGGTGGACGTGTGTTGTGTTGCTCCGGGCTGCTAGGCTGGAGATTGGGCCTATCCTGGGGGCATATGGCTGTTAGGCTGTCCGAGGGCCTATCCAGAAGTAAGAGAGCAGCGCAGAGTTGGAATTGCGGCTTGCAGTCCAACTAGAAGTGACGGTTCTGCCGGCCGGAGAACCAGACATGGGTGGAGGTAGAGGGAAAGCTGTCACTAAGGGACCATCCACCTTATTACCAAGGACAACAGTAATTAACTGAAGCAAGTACCGGAGCAGTATTCTCACCGAATGGGCATGGTGAAGTATCAGGAAACTTCAGGCGGTGATCAAGTCAGAGACCCAGCCAGCGGAGGTGACGCTTGCAGAGCAGCTTTGTGTGCCAAGACAGGGACCAAGCAGGCCAGTGGGGTGAAGCTTCAGAAGTATCGAAAGTGGCAAGCTAGGGACCCAGCAGAGAGGCAGGGGTGATGCTTAAGGAAGATACCACCGTGAAGATTGAAGGAGCTCAAGGGATTCAGTGGCAGTGAATCAGAGGGTCTAGTGAGAGACTGGGAGCTCAGTGTGCTGAAGAGCTACAAGGAGAAGTTGTAGTGAAGGTGAAAGAACTGTTACATTTGTTTTAGGAACTGTTAAAGACTGTTGCCATAGAGACGGCATTCCTGCACGTACAGATGTGGCTTCTTGCTGGCCTTTCCCTGCATGGCTGTCCTCCTATTGAAGTCTTGGAGTCTGCTAATTGAACTTGCAACTACTTAAGGGTGTCCTGGCCCTAACCCTCTAAAAGTTTGTAAGAGAAATAAACATCTCCTTTGCATTCAAGAAGTGTCTGGCACCCAATAACTTCCACCTTGCACCCACTATGCCTCACAACCCACTACATACAGAAGGATGTCAGCTATCGCTGGCCCTGGAGGTTCTCATCAGACTGAAGGAGGCCGGAAACCTTGCTACACTTCTGTTGCTGTTTAGGCCTCGTTCACACCGATTTTCAAAGGGGACATTCTTCAGACCGATCTGCTGCTCTCCAAGTGCCTTGCTGACTTCTGAGAAAAGGGTGCATTCAGCCGAATAGCATTGTATGCATGAGCGCTCAGTGAAGTATTAGCTTTGCTTTGCCCTGCGGTGTCACTTGCAATATTTGCCTTGTGTCAGGCAGACAGTGTAGGCCCATTGACTTTTATTGCTTCTTTCATTGCTTGCTCAATGCTAGGACAGCAAAATAGCCCCCCTCTCATGGAGGAGCCTGTCTGCATCCCAGCAAATGTAAATTCTGCCATAGTGATACTCGTTTTGGAAAGGAGGAAAAGTCGGAACGCCGGGACTCAGAGACTTCCCGTGTCTTGCAGGAGCAGGAAGTTGCAGTACAGCTGCCAGTTTTCTTTGTGTCTGGGAACAGCTGCACCTGCTAAATCCCTTTTGCTGCTTCATTGGTCTTGTTCACTGCCTGGTGAAAAAAACTCACTTGTGTAGTCCTATAATCATAGAAGGATATACTGTATATAATATCCTACATAAACCGTCCAACAAGTTGGCATTGCAAAAAGGCTGAAAGCCGAACTACAAGCAAGCAAAGCAGCTAAACACACAGTTGAATTGCATATATGTGAAATGTATTACCTTTCAAAGGATTTGCAGATTTGTTTAGCCAGTCTTGTACCCCTGCCAGACGACACGCAACTGTACTTCCGCATTTGCAATAAAAAGGATCACCACCTCAATCTAGAGACATGCCTCTCTTTGATAGAGGACTGGATGACAAAGAGTTATCTCAAACTCAACGGAGCGAAAACAGAACTTCTTCTGTTTCACGCCAAGCGTAGGAATCAATCGGCAACAACCTGGATCCCCCCGCCCATTCTGGGCAAAATCATCACCCCTAGCGCCAAAGTCAAAAGTCTTGGGGTCATCTTTGACTCCGACATGACAATGGACGCACAAATAGGGTCAGTAGTCAGCGGATCTCACCATCTGCTGCGCCTACTACGCAGACTCATTCCTTTTATTCCCAAGAAAGACGTAGCGGTCGTGGTGGGAGCAATTGTAAACTCCAGACTGGACTATACAAATGCCCTTTACCTCGGACTCCCCAAGTACCAAATCGCTCGTCTTCAAGTCATTCAAAATACTGCCGCCAGACTTGTGACTGGGAAAAAACCCTGGGAATCAATCTCACCTTCACTGAGATCCCTTCACTGGCTACCAGTTAAAGACAGAATCACCTTTAAAGCTCTCTGTCTAACGCATAGATGTATCCATGGGAATGCTCCCCATTATCTATGCGAAAAATTAAAAATTCACAATCCAAATCGTATTCTACGATCCACCAATCAAAATCGGCTTCAGATACCGAAAGCCAGATACAAGTCCAAAGGAGATTCGCTGTCCAAGGTCCCAGACTATGGAACGCCTTACCAGCCAGCATTCGGCTGGAGGAGAACTACTTAGTCTTCAGGAGAAAGATTAAGACTCATCTCTTTTGATCTCAAAGGAGACAGGAACAACAAGCGCCCAGAGGCGATTTACTTTGCATGTGCTGCGCTATATAAGTTTTCATTCATTCATTCAGTCTTGTACCCCTGCCAGATAGTACAGCCTGGTTGAACAAGTCACTTCCAGCTTGGTCATTGATTGACTAACTGACAGAAAAACTGCCCAAAAACCGCCGGACAAAAAAAGAGAACCAGTTCTCTTTTTTTCCCGCCGGGAAAACCAGCAGACTTTTGCCCGGCTTTTTTATGGCAGTTTTCCTATGGGAAAAACCTGCGATGGAGCATACACACGGCTGGGATTCCCAGCCAAAAACAGCCTTGTGTAGGGGAAAGACTGAACCGAGTGGGTTCTCGGCTTTCCCCTCAGGATTTCCAACAGGGAACTTTTCCCGTCGGAAATCCCGTAAGTGTGTACGAGGCATCAGTGTTAGCTTGACAGTACTGTGCGATGTAGTAGAGCCAAAAACGCTTATTATGATGCCTTTTCTTACTTCCGTGCTGGGCAAGGCATTGCATGAAGATTCTCAGTGGATCGCTTTTCACAGAGTGGTGCAAGGACACTGGTGATCACAGACTGAGGTAAAGAGCCAATCAGCGACTGTTTACCACGTGATCAGCTGTGTCTAATGACAGCGGATATCGGCACTCCTTTCCTAATGCTGTCAGGCCGCATGAGAAGGGAGCCGATAACCGGCTCCTCTAAAAGGGACACGTACACTGATAATCATTGCAGTCCCAACAGTGCCCACTAGTGCTGCCAAGGTGTGTCCACCAGTGCTACCAGTGTGCCTACCAGTGCTGCCAATAAGTGCTCGCCAGTGCTGCCAATCAATGCCCATCAATGTATCCTTTATCAGTGTTGCCTATTAGTGCCTGCTCATCAGTGCCGGCTCACCAGTTTCCACCATTGCCGCCTCATCAGTGCCCATCAGTAGAGCCTATCAGTGCTCATTGGTGCTAGCTATCTGTGCATCCTCATCAGCGCACATCTATGAAGGAGAAAAATGACCTGTTTGCAAAACTTTATAACAAACTATGAACAACGTTTTGTTTTTTTTTTCAACATTTTGGGGCTTTTTAGTTAGTTGAAAATAAAAAACCCAGTGGTGAGTAAATAAAAAAAGGATAAACATTTCCAATAGGTACAGTGCTGCATAACTGCGCAATTGTCATTCAGAGTGCGACAGCGCTGAAAGCTGAAAATTGGCCTAGTCAGGAATGGGGTAAAAGTGCCCAGTAGGCAAGTAGTTAAAGCAGAACTCCAAGATTTTATTTATTCTCCCATACAGTGGGGCTCTGCATGGGTCAAAGTGTTACGAAACTCACAACAGTAAACTCAGTCTGTATATGCAGTAAAGCATGCCTGTTATACTCACCATGGAACCTAAGGGTTTAATCCTCTGCATTGTGTAAAAAGGCGGTTTCATCCCGTCTTCTCTGATCCTTCCATTCTTCCACAGTCTCCAATCCATTTCCTGATAGAGCAGAGACTTGGGGGTAAGCTGCAACTGCTCAATTTTGTTTGTGGTGCTATAGAGTTTTTTTTTTCTTGGGAGAAAGCATGTGATCAGCACAGGGCCAATCAGCACTGTCCAGGCAGGGGATCAGGGGTCCTGCAGCCTTATAGGATAGTCAGGAGAGAATGAAAACTCCTCCTACAAGCTTTAACCAGACACTGAAAGAAGTCACAAGACTTCTTTAATTGCCGATGAGAAAAGTTATTTAGCAATTTATATTTACTAAAACTATTGCACTTCAATGTTCTGTGGGAGACCAGATATAGTCAATGCAGGGTCTGGGTTCAGTAACACTTTAACTGCTCGTTTAGTCTAGGGGCGCAAGGGAATACTGTACTTCGATCCTCCGGAAAACCGTGCTCCCCCACATCCAGCGGTGGGCTGTTCCTGCCGTCCTCACATCCAGAGCCAGTCCGTGGGCGTGATGATGTCAGGAACAGTCCATTTACAAGACTGCTTGATGGGGGGGAGCAGGAGCGATGTGAACCGATCTTGCGGCCGGTGGATTGGGTAAGTATATCTCCGCTCCACAATCCTCTAGACAAAAAAGAACAGTTAACCCATGCAGTGCGGGCACAGCCCCTGCGCATATGGTAAAATATTTTTCTTTTTAAAGACTTCTCTTAACCGCTAATGTTTACATCCCAAATGCAAATGTAAACTTAGCCCTAGATGCCTTTATAATGGTTAGGACTGGTGGGTGGAGCTGGGAACTGAAGAAGTGAAGAATCTAATTTTCATAGTCTCCAGGACATAGGAGAAGCCGATAAGTGATCAAACTCTTCTATATGGACCAAGTATTTTTTTTTTTAACTCCAATTGCCCATGTCAAAGCCCATTATCAGCCAGATTAGGACACGGTTGTTGCGTTAAAAGAACACTTCTCCAGAGAGAAACACGTAGGCTGCTTTTGTTGACCTTCTTCTGAAAATGCTAGCTACCTGGCTGCCTCTAACCGCTAAATAAGCAGGCAGCTTTCCTATAGGCCCCAGAGGCTGACTGTGCATTCGTGTCAACTGTCCCATGGAACAGATACAGGCTAAGGCTAGTTTTACATCTAGGCGCGATTTTGCTTACGTTCCCAACACGCACAGAAAGGCGCTGCCCTTTAGCAGATGCATATTGGTGCCATTGATTGTTAATGACTCCTCCACACATCTGCAAATGCACATGTAGCGCCTGGTTAGTTCCAAGTACTGGTGCTTTGTTAAATTTAGAGGGGGATTAGAGAGTTAGTTTGCTCTGATCCAGTTAATCTTTTCAAATTGGGTCTTTGTCTCAGCTTGGCTGTGGGCTCATTTTGTTGCTCCTGGGGTGCTGTTCCCACCCCAGTACGATAGGTGGCAGCAGTGGAGTCGACGTTTGTGTACTCTTCTCCAGCAGCCTATCAGGAGGGTTTCTACTTGCTGTGCAGGCTGGGGGAGGGTATTTATGAGACAGACGCCATTGGTCTGGCTCTTCTTCGAGTGCGGCATCCACCTTCAGGGTGACTGCATCACGACGCCCCAGCGAAATGGCCTACCAGGCCGGGGCGCACTTGCCACGCAGTGTTCCTGGTTCTGGAACATTTTGGTCCGGAACATTTAAAGCTGAGGCTGGGCCCCAGTGATCAACTGGGTCCCCAATCCTAAGAACATCCCAAGCGAGATAGCTGTTCGGTGGGGAGTCCATCTGAGGAAAGGCCAAGAGATGCTGGCAATCCAATAGGGCCTTGACAATCCACCGGGGGTGAAGGCAACCGGATGCAGAAAGGATGGGCTGTGGTCACCTGGCAGTCGGTCACCTGCAAACTACCTGAAGGAGATCCAGGCCAAAGTCTATCCAGGAGGATTACCTCCGCTACCTCAATCCTAAGGAGGATCTGTGGCAGAGACTTTTCCTCTACGCTCCGAGTGATAATCTGGCTGCCAGGTCAGTGAGAGAGGCCTGTCCGTGTACGCTATACCCACTCCAGCTGGAGTGGCGAAGAAGACTAAGTGTTGTTGGAAGCAGGACTGTTTCCCTTTTGATACGCCTGAATCTGCTATTTCTCCTCTACTTCAACACTTCGATCACCACAAAGTTTTATTGTTTTTACCTGGCTGGGTAATAAAGAGCACAGAAAAAGACACCTGTTGTGGACATTCCGTTACTTCTACTTTCACCATACACCTCTAGATGGCGGAGGAGCCACGAGGTAACATGTCACCCAAAACAAACCAGCAGCTCCTTCAGGGGTAGTGCTACACACACAGGGGCGGACTGACAATTCATGGGGCCCCCGGGCAATAGTGTTTCTCGCACGGAGAGCGGCCCATTGAAAGGAATGGGTTACCCTACAAGTGACACTTTGAAATGCACCCCCGCTCGTTCACACCTATGAACCAAGCTTATGCCTTGTGTCCACCTATCCTCTCCAACCGGACATAAATCAGTAGTAGTGGTATGGGCAGCATATACATATTCCAGCTTGGCTCCTCTGGAGCACAGCCCCGCGCTCACTGCCAGCACAGGGCCACGTCCAAGTTCATCTAATTCTCCCTCTCCAGCAGCCCAGACAGCAGCCTATCAATAGGTTAATCCAGAGGTCGGCAGGTCAGGATTATTGAGAAAGTGATTAGGTCCCCGTCAGATCAATTCCTCCTTAGCTGCCCCTCCCTGGACACATAAACACCATTGATTTTGTGTGTGTTTAACATGTCTGTGGAAGGACATTGATCCACCTTCCTGGAGAGAGAAAGGAGGGGCGAGAGCTTTCCTCCAGCACCCTTCCCGGCTACAAGCAGTTACTGTAATGGAACATGGCTCAGTGCTATTAATCCATGCTACCTGTTTGCATGCTTTCACCCAGCACTAGGCAACCTGTGGCTCTCTGGCTTTGTGTGAACTAAAAAGTCCCTGTGTCTGCCGCTGTGCAGCTTCAAAGAGCACTGCCAGCAGCTGTAAGATCTACATGTCCAATTTACTATGGATATTGTATAGAAATCCTGGAATCATACATCGGCGGTTATTAATTAGAATTCTACGCAGCAGATCATTGTGTGCAGTTCATCCATGTTAGGGCTGTTGCACGCCACCGTACCTTGGACACAGAGTATAATATGCACCTGGGAGCCACAGCTGCAGCATATTTTTTGCCCATTGAGATGCATTGCCTATGTGCCTATGTGCCTAGCGTCGGTTTTTGCGCACGCATATAGGTACATTTTTCAAGATGTAAAACCATTTTTTTTAATCATTTTTATTCAGGAGTAAAGACATTTTACAATTGCTTTAGGGCCAGTTTACACCATAGAAACACAGTCCAGATGTGTTCCAGATGCTTTTCTCCTTGTGCATTTTTGATGCGATCGAGTGCCATTTTTTCCCCCCTCTTTTTTCTTAAAAGAGAAGTATGTTTTTTATTTTTATTTCCTATTCATACTTACCTAGGTGGATGCAACATCAGACCAATGGTGCAGCTGTCCTCCTGAACACTGCCGATGGCTCGGTTCTCACTCCTCCCCGAGCAGAAAGCTGCAGACTGTCAGTCAGCATCTCTCCTGCTCTGCTCCTTCATGCTCATTGGCGCGCTAGCGCTACATGCAAGTAGCGAACCTGAACCCCCCCCCCCTCCCAGGTGCCAAAGCTTTCAGACAGACGGGACACGTAACCTAACATATTGTCCTTTCCAACTGGGCAAGGATCAGTTGTAGTGATTCTTGAGCATAATAGCGATATGTGCATATCAACACTACGTAGTAGAAAAGCATAAAAAAGGATATCATATACAATAAAGAGACTCATATGCAACCCTCTAGGGCACAGGTGTCAAACACTAGTCCCGTGGGCCGAATCCGGCCCTCCAGTCCATTTCATGTAGCCCTCGCACCTCTTCTGCTGCTGCCGGAGAGCTCCAGCCCTCCTCTGGTGCTCCTCCAGACCCTTACTTTCTGCTTTCAAGCAATGCATCCAGCTTCTTCCCAGCAGCAGCAAAAGATAAGGGGGATGAACTGTGATGTAAGGGAGAGTGGGAGACTCAAATTCTGATGGTGGGGTCGCTCTTGACATCTAATGTAAGGGGAGGGGATGCGCTGGACATCTAATCTTACAGATACAACCAGCCCCTTTGAGGGCCAACATAATGCTGAGGCGGCCCACAATGAAATTGAGTTTGATACCCTTGCTCTAGGGCTATGATCTATTAATTCAACCAGATGAAAAATACACCCAAACAAAAGCGTGTTTACATGGGCGTACTAAAGCATACGCCTATAGAGGGTCGCTGTGCAGGCAAGTCCTATTGATGTCGATTGGGATGCAGCTGCTTCATGGACCTAATTTTACATCCGTGTGGGTGCAGGTGCATGTCCCCGAGCGGTGTTCAGTGATCCACACCTATGCCATTCTTTTGAGATGCATTTGAGATGTCATTAATTTTGGCAACCCGCATCGTGTGAAGCTTGTCGTCCCAAAAAAGTTCAGAAGCTACTTTTGGATGACATGCTTCCCACGATAAGGATTGCCGCGATTGCAGTTGCTTTTTTCCATGCGACATTCACTGCAGAACAGCACTGCAATTTTAGGTGCAATTCAAATGAATGGCATCTCAAATGTGCGTTTTGCGAGTTGTCATTCATGCCTCACGCTTTAAAATTGCAGGCAGAATTTCGTCAAATCTGCCCGCAATTCAAAACGCAGAGCTGTGAATGCAGTCTTAGTCATTAGTTTTACATTAGCATTAGGAGTGCCACATCAGTTACTATCTAATTGTGCAATTTAGCAATGAATATAAAGAAGAGGGATTACTTGATTGGATGTACAGTACATTGAATGGACTGTAAAGGGAATGTTGCCATAGATGAATCGATGTTCTGCAGGGACCTGCCAATTTCGATCCAAGTATGACCACTGCAGTTGAACAGAAGTCGATCTACCAATCAACTTTTAAGATAATCAACTTCTGTTTAACTGCCCGCCTGATCAGCTGCAGCCACTGATTTATGTATTGTGATAACGTGGTTGTCAGAATACAATAGCACAGTGGGGAGAATTCCTCTCTCCATCTCGAATGTGTGGATGGAGGAAACGGTTCAGTTTTTTTCTTCAAAGCCAACCATCTGAACGAAAAAACTGAATCATATATGGCCAGCTTTGCACTTCACAGCTGCAGGAAAATTTAAAGGGGATTGGACAGAGATTGTACAATCAGACTGTGTGCCCAGCTTTAGGGCCATGTCAGACGGTTGCTTTGTAGTGGAGATGAATTGCTGCTGCTATTTACTAAGGTCAGCAATTAACGCAATTTGTAACTGGTGATTTAATCGCTAGAGTCGCTGGCGTTTTGTCACTACACAGCCATCTGTCGCTGCTGCAAGCTAAACGAGTGCTACAGCATTCGGTTGGTGTGCTGTGCTACAAATTGCTCTCCTTTAGTGATTTCTAGCTAAGCTATAGAGGCGATTAAAGAGCGATTGTTGCTGAAATGAAATGCTGCTCAGACTCAATTGCTTAGTGACTGAGTTACAAATTGCTGTAAAATTAGTGAGTTAGCGATTCCGCAGAAAATTATTTATTACCTTAAAGCGGAGTTCCACCCAAAAATGGAACTTCCGCTTAATCCACTCCTCACCCCCATACATGCCACATTTGGCATGTAATTTTTTGGAGGGGAGTGGGGGCTTCAGGAGGAGTGGGACTTCCTGTCCCACTTCCTGCTTCCGCCGAGGGGCTGGTTAGGCGATTAAGCTAAATCGCCTACAGCAGCCCCTCCCTGTAGGCGATCGCATGGGACACATGACAGGTCCCATGCGATCGCCTGTCCAATCAGCGGCGCGCCGCGTGCGCATGCGCAGTGCCGCTCGCGCATGCGCAGTGGGTGCCCGGCTGTGAAGCCGAAGACTGTCACGGCTGGGTGCCCACAGTAAGAATGAAGACGCCGGCCGGGGAGGGGGGGAGAGGAGCGGAGCCCTCGGCCGGTGCGTCGCTGGAACGTGGAGAAGGTAAGTGAATGTTTATTAAAAGCCAGCAGCTAAATTTTTTGTAGCTGCTGACTTTTAATAAACATTATATTTGGCTGGAACTCCCCTTTAATAAGAAATTGCTTTTAAAAAAAAGAAAAGGATCACTAGATATAAATCGTTGTCTGACATGATGCTGGAAGGAGAAGTACTTCTGTGGATGACAGGAGGGCAGATTGTTCTGATAGTTCTGTTACCAGTTTTCAGCAGACAGCGGGCTGAAGCCCACTGTCAGCTGACATCACAGAGCCGGTCCTGACTGGGGAAAGATCATGACAATATGGTCGATATCCACCCACAACCCTAGACTGGTCCTCCGCTCAGCCTCTCAGCAAGCCACAGAGAGCCTGAGCAAGCCGATCCTGCCCCCTACACAGCCCAGCGCACCAGTGAGCTGACAGTCACTAGCTCTTTGCTCACGGAGCTCTGAGAGCCGAGCGATCAGCGATGTTTGATCGCTCAGTTCTCAGTCTTAGAGCCGGCAGGGGACAAATGCAACATTAGACCATTGCTGTATCCACCTAGATAAGTGGGATTCAAAAATAAATACAAAATCCCCATACTTCTCCTTTTAAAGCATGTTCAGCGGCTGATTTAATCACTTACTGAGTATGCAGCTTCTTTATCATAATTCTTACCTATGTTCCTGTTTAAGTTGATGCCATGACCACTGCCCCAGGTTTCCTGTTTCAGGACGGCTACTTTCTCTTGCAACAAAAAAGAGGGTTTTTGGGACTTTAACCACTAGAGGGCCGCGCTATAGACGAAAGACGTCCACAGCGCGGCTCTCAAGTGCCGGGTGGACGTCTTTGAATGTCTTGTTGTTTACATTCCCTGTGCGCACCGCTGGGGGGCGCGCAGCGGGGAACACAGTGCCCGGCACATCGTTGGGAAGCCGATGCGTGTGCCTGGCAGCCGCGATGTCCGCCACGTACTCGCGATTGGCGGTGACACAGCAGGGACATGGAGCTCTGTGAGTAAACACATAGCTCCACGTCCTGTAAGGGAGAGAAGACAGATGCTGTGTCCCTAGGGACACGGCATCGGTCACCTCCCCCAGTCAGTCCTCCTCCCCCCACAGTAAAAACACACCCAGGGAATACATTTAACCCCTTTCATGCCCCCCCCTAGTGTTAACCCCTTCACTGCCAGTCACATTTATACAGTAATTAGTGCATTTTTATTGCACTGATAGCTATATAAATGTGAATGGTCCCAAAATTGTGTCAAAAGTGTCTGATACGTCCGCCGCAATATCGCAGGCCTGACAAAAAAAAATCGCAGATCGCCACTATTACTAGTAAAAAAAAAAAAAAATCATATATCTATCCCCTATTTTGTAAACGCTATAACTTTTGCGCAAACCAATCAATATACACTTATTGCGATTTTTTTTAACAAAAATATGTAGAAGAATAGATATATCAGCCTAAACCTAGGAACATTTTTATAAAAAAAAAAAATTGGGAAATTTTAACAAAAAGTTAAAAATATTGTGTTTTTCTTTCAAAATTTTATGTCTTTTTTTGTTTATAGCGCAAAAAATAAAAACCGCAGAGATGATCAAATACCACCAAAAGAAAGCTCTATTTGTGAGAGAAAAATAATAAAAATATAATTTGGGTACAGTGTTGTATGACCACGCAATTGTCATTTAAAATGCGTCAGCGCTGAAAGCTGAAAATTGGTCTGGGCACGAAGGTTTAAGTGCCCAGTAATGAAGTGGTGAAATGAGATGCGTTTTTAAACAAACAGTAGTATAAGTAAAATAGTAAACATTTATAACCAGCCTCCTACTTACCACCCAAACAGCAGGCCAAATTCAACTGTCTAACTGTATATGTTAAAAGCAGAGGATTGGTTGCACGCATTTGCAAATACATGAGTAAGCTGCAGAGCCGTGGCCAAGGCTCTCTGCGATTCTGCAGTCCTAACTAAACCTGTGAAGTCTCCTCAATAGAGGCATGTAAAGACTGATGGGTAGATGGAGGGCAAGTGACTAGAGGTGTGTCCCCACCTCCACCTATGCTTGGTATTGTGGTGAAGAGCACTGGAAAAAAAATGCATGATTGTATAAGGGTATCAATAAACACATCTCCATCCCTGTATGGTACAAAGAAAACTAGGGTTGGGACTTTAAATGAGGCGTATGAAAAACACATGCCTCCATCCGTATTTGATACAAAAAAGAGGGTTTTTGGGACTTTAAATGAGATGCGTTTTTAAACAAACAGTAGTATAAGTAAAATAGTAAACATTTATAACCAGGCTCCTACTTACCACCCAAACAGCAAGCCAAATTCAACTGTCTAACTGTATATGTTAAAAGCAGAGGATTGGTTGCACGCATTTGCAAATACATGAGTAAGCTGCAGAGCCGTCGCCAAGGCTCTCTGCGATTCTGCAGTCCTAACTAAACCTGTGAAGTCTCCTCAATAGAGGCATGTAAATAGGGATGGAGGCGTGTGTTTTTCATACTCCTCATTTAAAGTCCCAACCCTAGTTTTCTTTGTACTTTCTCTTGCAACATCCTATGGAGCCACCCTTGCATGCAGACTAGAGTCGTGTCTCCCTACACTGTGTGCAACAATAGATACACACAGCCCCATAGCCTAGGAGGGCAAGGCACTTCCCTGCTCCTCCTCCCTATCTGTTCTTCAAGCTAACAGACTGACTTCAGGCTACACTGTGCACTGTTAACTTTTTTTGTGAAGACCGGAAGTTCAGAGAAGCAGCACTGAAAGTTGAAAATTGCAAGTGCTGGGGTAAGAATTTTTACAAATAGTTTACTGGGGAATGTTTATATCATTGTGCTCAATGTGCCCAAGCTGGACCAATGTAACTATGTAAAAATATCATACCTGGAATTCTTCTTTAAAGTACAGAGGTACCCAAAGACCGGTAGAAAGACTGTTTGCTATGAATAATTCTTGATAAGTCTTTTGACTCTTTGTGGATACTAAAGCCGGTCATAGATGGACCAAATCTTGGCTGGTTCAGAAGGGACCGGCCGAGATTCGATCCATCTATGAGCAGGCTGGTTGTATGCAAGTTGATCCATCGATCGATTTGGGTACAACCAGATTGTTATATTTTTTACATGCGATTACTGCTGGAGACTATAGCTGCCCGACTGGGAAGGCTCCCCACTGGCACAACCCAATAGCTCTGTGGGAGGGATTCCCCCCATCAACACTGCCCATATTGAAGGGGTAATTGAGTGATTTTTTTCCCTTTGATCTGAGATGATAGAAAAAGCAAATTGCACAGTCTATGGGCTGTTTTAGCGCAGAACAGAGCATGACAATTAGCCACATGGTAATATGTGTAGATAATTTTCTTTTGTTTGTTCATCATCAGACTTGAATGGTGTATGACAATGGTAACAGACAACATCCAGCCATTCACTGAAATGCAAACACGCTGCATGATTGAGAGAAGAGATTGTTTATTAAAGCAGAACTCAATCCAAGCATGTAAATGTAAGTAATCTGTTTTACCAGTTAACATTTTTAATTCATTAACTTTAATTCTGCTCAGATAGTCTTATGATTCACACACTGTCCATTAGAGCTGCTAAAATGAGAATCACGATTTTTTTGCTTAGAATAAAGATCACGATTCTCGCGGCGTAAAATATTTAACATTTATCCCCCCAAAAAATTGGGCTAACTTTACTGAGTAGTTTTTTTTTTTTATTCATTAAAGACATTTTTCCCCAAAAAATTGCATTTGAACGACCGCTGCGCAAATACAGTGCGACATAAAATATTGCAACAACCACCTTTTTATTCTCTAGGGTCTCTACAATATATATATAATGTTTAGGGGTTCTAAGTAATTTTCTAGCAAACAAAATATTTTAACTTGAAAAGAACTGTCAGAAAAAGGTTTGGTGTTTAAGTGGTTAAACGTTCCTAATTTACATTTAGAAGTCTATTGCATTGATGTAAAAGTCAAATTGATACAATGTTTAGACTTAACATTCCACTGATAGAATGTTTTCAAAACTTGGCAGACTGTCCAGACTTTAAAGCGCAGAGAGAAAATTCTTTGCATACCAAAGATCGTAAAACCCTGTGTCAAGATCGCAATGGGAAAAAGATCGCAATAACGATTCTTGGCGATTAATTGTGCAGCTCTACTGTCCATCTAGGCAGACGACACCCTTATTTCCTGGTGCACCCTTGTTGCTCTCTGTGTCTCCTCCCTGCCTCCATCTTGATCATTGGACCATGAATTGTTTAGTCACCTGTGTACCAATAAGCAGCCAAGTAACTTGAAAGCTGGATTACGGAATAGTGATGTCACTGTCCTGGCAATGTGCAGGGATTTTTGAGTCTAGTTAAACAGAACTGTTATTCCTTTATGTAGCACGCTGATGTTTAGGCAGGGTTATGCCCTATACACACGATCTTTTTTTCAGATGGGATAAACTCAGACGGAATTCCGTTCAAGCTTTCTTGCATACACACTGTCATGCCAAATTCTGGCCGTCCAAAACACGATGACGTACAACACTACGACGAGCCGAGAAAAATTAAGTTCAATGCTTCCGAGCATGCGTCGACTTGATTCTGAGCATGCATGTTTTTTTCTCCGTCGGAGTTCCACACAGACGAACGTAATTTCCGATAGGATTTTTTCCATTGGAAAAAAAGAGAACATGTTCTCTTTCTAAACTCCAACGGAAAAAAGTCAGATGGGGCACACACACGGACGGAATATACGATTGAAAAAATTCCGTCTGACTTGTGTACGAGGCATAACTCTTAAATTTATCTGCCAAGTGATAGTTACCTTGGCCAATTGCTAGGGGGTCAACTGACGCCTCATTTCTGGAATTGCTGCACTTCTCTCCTGTCGCTAGGTGGCCGGATACCTGGCGACATTAGATAAGACAAGGGCAGTGCAAGGACAGATTAGGTGTATATGGAGTATCTCAGTCAATGGGCAGGGATTTTCTAAAAATCCCTTGACCTGCTGGGAGAGCCTATTTATTTGGATTGAGTCAGGTTATCGGGGGTTCTGTGCCTCCTGGGCAGCTGTCTGGGTGGACATGTGTCCTATTGCCCCAATCTGCTAGGCCAAAAACCTGAGGCCTATCTCAGGGGCATCTGGCAGCTAGGCTGTCTGAGGGCCTATCCAGAAGTAAGAAAGCAGCGTAGGGTTGAGATTGGGGCTTGCAGTCCAACTAGAAGTGAGGGTTCTGCCGGCCCGGAGAACCTGACGTGGTCGGAGGTAGAGGGAAAGCTGCCCCCACTAAGGGACCAACCACCTTATTACCAGGGACCACTGTGAGTAGCTGAAGCAAGTATTGGAGCAGTATTCTCACCAACCGGGGACGGTGAAGAATCGGGAAACTTCAGCAGGTGTCAAGCCGTGAAATCATTTGACCAGAGTTTTACCTACATGACTGGTCCTTCTTCTATATATCAACACCCCAGTTTTCCATACTGGCCACAGGTAAAAACCAGATGGTATCTGGACTGTCATTATGATGGGCGACTCTGAGGGGGCTGATTTACCAAAGGTTATTAGACTGTGAACTGTGGCAGCTAGTGGTAATTGTAATTTTTAGCAAATAGTGCTACCCACAGCAACAACCCCGAACCCCCACGGTTCTTCGGTCGGTCGGGTCTGGAGCACTTACCCCCATCTATGGCGGGCAGCAGGCATCACAGACGGCTTCCCCTGCTCCCCTTCCGCAGGCTTCACGGCAGCTTCTGTCTCCTTCCTTCTTCTCCCCCCTCCTCAGCAGCCAATCGGAATGCTTCTCTTTTCAGCCAATAGGGAAACTGGTCTTATACCCGCTTCCTGATTGACCGGGAGGAGAATCACAGCAACAAATAGCGAATTGCTATTGTCAGACAACTAGGTGGGCTCGGTTCACAATGCTCTGCCCCCCCGAGCCCATCCTTTTTTGAAGCCTATTAGAGCCTTTGGATTTAATCATGTGCTTCACAAACAACCCCCCCCCCCATTGGAATTCATGCATCCAGTGTCCTGCTTGGGGGCGGACGCATGGATGGGGGGGGGCAAGGCCCGTGCGCCCTTTTTGGATAGGCCGCCCCTTCTGCAAGTGCAATTGCCAGAGCTTAGTAAATGAGGGGAAGCTCTGCTGACTACCATCATCCAATCATATTCAAGCACAAATACTTTTTTCCTTGCATGAAATTGGGTATTCCTTGAAAAGTGAAGCTTCACCTCATTTATTAAGCTCTGGAGCAACTGCACTTGCAAAATGCTTATTCTATTTGCCTTTAGTAAATTCACTCCTAAGAATTTATGCAGCTTTTTTTATGTTCCTGATTAAGCATTCCTTTAACACATGGCAACCAATCAGTCTCGCTTTCAATTATTTCCTGTAATATAAAAAGTGAATGGAGCAATCTAGTTTCTTTTGGCAACCAGAAGCATTATTTTCCTTCAGATCTGGTGATAAATTGTGACCTCTGACTGTTATGTATAAGGATTTCCGAAGAGGTGACGGTGACAGCCAGTACAATTCTTCTTTTCATTCTCCCATGTTACACCAGTATGAAAGGGATCATCAGATTGGTTGATGTTGGAACACACACAAGTTATTCCTTCCCACTGTTGGATATATAAGGCATTTTCTTTTTTTGTAAGGCTGACAAGTAGCAGTATTTTTCTGATCAAAAAACAAAAACAAAAAACTCAGCATTTTTTTTAAAAGGGTCATTTATTACGGCGATATTTCCCCCCTGGCAGAAGGTCTCACTTCCATTTTAATCTGTTTACTTTTTTTTTTTTTTTTTGCTAAATTATGGCCATTTGTATGAGGGTAGATTAGGTGAGAAAGTGTAATGGCTGAAATATGAAGTGCCAAGCACCAGCACGGCGTGTGGAAAACGACGGCAGCTCCTCTTCTACTCCGCAAAACATTCTGGGATTTAGTACATCTCCCTGCGTATTTCTTGTATGGCTGACACTACACAGCAGATTCGTCAATTGCCTGCTTTTATCCGCAGGGAGCCGTAGAGTGTTTACCAGAAGTTGCTGGTCTGTGCACATTTTTCCTGGTGATTTGCCTACTAAGGGGCTTTTGGTTAAGTGGTGTTATCCCCTCTGGTGCCGGGTGGGTCAGTCCTATGAGAGAGAAGAGAGGCAGCAATGGCAGGAGTGTAGATGTTGTGTGGAGCAGCTGCATATTAGCTTAAAGGTGAACTCCGGGAACTAAAATCTTTCATTTAAATATAGACTTTAATAGCCATAAGATATGTATGTGTATGCCAAATGTTTCTGCAGACCCAGTTATTACATTGTAATAGTAGCTGTGACATCATCACTGTGCTGTATATAACCTAATTCAGAAAGCAGAGCTGTGGGAGGGACCCGGCAGCTCCACCCACTACAGGCTGCCTGCAGGAAAATACAGGAGGGGGTGGAGACAAGACCAGTCACCCTACACAAGGTACAGAGCAGCAGTGACTGGTCTTTATCACAGGAAGCTCCTGCACAAAGGCAAAGTTTAATTTGGTAGAGTTTACCATGTAGGGGCTGGACATGTTTGGTGCCAGAGGCAGTGCTGTATCCTGGCCTAGGCCAACAAGGCCCAGGCCTAGGGTAGCACTTTGCAGGGGGGCAGCACGGAAAGTGTCCCCGCCGGCTTAGTGTACTTAGTGTCCCCGCCGGCTTAGTCTACTGTTAGTGTAGCGGCAGTCTTATGGGGCAGCCTGGGCTGAGAGGCAAATTAGTCTAGCGCCCCCATAAAGCAGCCGCACTGCTTCTGGTATGCAGGCGGCCAGCATTCTGCAACTGTGGGGGGGGGGGGGGGGGGTTTCTGCTGCACCATTGGCATGGTTATAGCTTCTTAGTCCTCTCCATAAAATTATTAGAAATTTTTGCTTAAAGTAGAACTATAGGCAACACGTTATTTTTAATTTTTAGTAGATTAAGGGGTGGGGGGGTTATAGCCCCTGTCAGTTACATTTTTACCATCCCCGTCCTATTGCAGAAATTTCCCTTCACTTCCTACCCCATAGCCAAACAGGAAGTGAGAGGAAATCTATGCAAATTAAGGGAATTCATTGCCCCCCCAACCGGCCCTCAGAACTAGTGTCCCCACATTTTTTTTAGGGCGGGTCTTAAACAGAAAGGGGTGTGACCTTGCCAGGAAGGGGTGTGTCATATTTAAATTAGGGGGTCCGCGAGTTTAGTCAGGCCTAGGGCAGCACAAAACCTAAATACACCACTGGCCAGAGGACCTAAACATACACATGTCTATGCATTTTATAACATGTTGTCTTCTCAGCCTCTAAAAAAGCTGACGCGTTTCACACTCAACAGTGCTTAGTCATGACTAAGCACTGTTAAGAGTGTGAAACGCATCAGTATTTTTTTTCCTGTACCCTGCTGTAGTTTGTACTTTTGTTGTTTTGCACAATAAAGGCATTTTTATTGAAGTGCGGCTGTCCAGACCTTCCCTCTTCCAATTGCTATATGCTTAGCCTGCACCGGCTGCTTCCACCTTGAGGAGAGTGCCATTTCCACACATCCACCTGGAGCGGTGATTCCTTTCCCATCATGGGTTGCTATGGTGCAGGCAGTCAGGCAGAACAGCATCACTGCCTGCACCATAACTACCAATGATGATGTGTAGCCCAGGGGCTGAACATTCACAAGGCTGAACATGCACTGAACAAGGAGTGTCCAGCATGACAACCAGGCAACTAGCCTTTTTTAGGAGAGACATGCTGCTTCTGGTGGTTGTTTGTGCCACCCTCAGCATTGGTTTGATTCTGACAGACCACAGCATCATTGGTTGCTAGGACGCAGGCGGTTGCACAGTACTGCATTATTAGTTGTTATGGTGCACCATAACTGCCAAGGGCGCTGTATATGCCAGGGGCTGAACATGTACTGAAAAGAGGAGTGTCTGTTATGGATACTTCAGCCTCAGTGCTACCCCCCTACCGCACCTCTATGAGTACTGCCTGAAGCAACTTCCCCAATAGCCCCCATGGCCCCGAGTAAAGGCCATCAACAGAGGCTTCCATATTCTTTCAATACAGGTCTCCTTTAACACATGGCACCTATTATTTTTGTTTCATGGTTGTTATGAAGGGTTTTCATTTACCTGTATTCTTCAGCATCCAGGCATAAACCGTCTGTCACTGATCTGAGCACAGTAGACTGCTATCTGATTGGTTCCTATGAGCTGCTATGTTGCTTTTTGCCCTTTGTTGCCATTAAAAAAAGCTTCTTTGATTTCCCCCTTTGCCATCTTTATCATTACGTGCTTTTCTGCCACATCATACAACAACCCCTGTGCATTCCCTGCTGGCATTCTTCGCCGCTCACCTCCCGTAGACTGTTGTGATGCCGGGTGATGTTGCTCGATCCAACATGACATCCACATTAATAAATCTCCTTCCATCTTTTTCTGCTTTCTTCTCCCCCCACCTTCCCTTCCTCGCTGCAGAGAGAGCGACCCCCTCCCCCCCCCAACACCACTAAGGTTAACCCCCCCTCTCGTTGCATGTTTTTGGGGTTCGCAGAATGGAATCTCCAAGCCCTGGGAACACGTGGAACACTTCCTCGCTTCTAATTGTTTTGACTTGGAATCGGCAAGGCGATTAAAGAGCATTGATTTTCTCATACTTACCACATTGATTTTTAAATTTCCTATTGATTCCCGCTCTAAATCTCTGTTTAAACAAGTCCTCACTCGGGAGATGACAAGATCTGATTAGCCCGAGAGCCCACAGAGCCCACAGCCCTTAACCCTTTCACTGCCGCTGCGCAGACCAGTTCTACGTTGCGCCATGGGTCTTTTTTGACGTGGGGAGAATGGAGCAGCTGCTGCAGTGGTGCAGTACAATGTCTGTACTTTGAAGCACATCTCTGAAAGCAGTAGGTTGCTTAGTGATATCTATGAATTTTGGCAGTGCGGTCCATTTTTCAGGGGGGTCCACACCATCTATAGCACGCTATTTTCTCGCTCTGGATCTTACAATTGCTGTATATGGTCCATTTTAGCATACATGACCTCACTGCCTTTTAATTGCTGCTTCCGGCGATCTTCCTACGTGTGGGCATTTTTCTTTTAAAGATTTTTATAGCACAGAGTTATGCTATATACCAGTGGTCTCCAAACTGACGCCTGGGTTCGGATGTGGCCCTTTGCTTGTTTTTATCCATTTTGCTTGCTTTTATTCCCCCATCTCAGTCACAGTGGGGCAAAGTTCCTCCCACTGACACCAATAATGGGTCACTATTCCTCCCACTGACACCAATGATGGGTCACTATTCCCTCCCACTGACAAGAATGACGGGGCACCATTCTTCCCACTGACACTAATGATGGGGCACCATTCTTCCCACTGACACCAGTGGTGAGGCACTATTTTTTCCACTGACACGAATGATGGGTCAGTATTCTTCTCACTGACACCAATAATGTGACACTATTCCCCCCACCCCCCAATACCAAAGAGGAGACACTGTTTACTCCCACTGACACCAGGATGTTTTCTACTCCTACGAGCCACAGTCCTGCCCCCCTAAAGTTTGAAGGACAGTAAAGTAGCCCTTTGTTTAGAAAGTTTGGGGACCCCTGCTTGGTGTGACTTGAGTGCCATAGATGTTAAATCAAGAAGTCACAAGGCAGTCGCAAGCAAGCCTTACAGCTTTGGGGGTCACAGCAGTGTGAACCTAGCCTAAAGGGCCCTGCAACAGGAGAAAAGGGCACAAAATCAGTGAGGAGGGTCCTGGGCCTGGAGGGAAGGGCCCTGGGCTCAGAGAGAAGGCCCCCACGACTAATGGAAAGGTCTTCAGTGGTCAGGGGGGCCATTTATGGTTACATCAGGGCCCTGAAGGTTCTAGTTACACCTCTGGTCCTACTGCCAACTTAGCCATAAACAGCCAGATGACTTCTGAAGGGTGGGGAGACCAACAGCATATCCTCTGTAGTGTAGGGAGCAGCTGTTGTCTTTGTTCAACCCATCTGATTAACTGGAATAAACTTTACGCAGTTAACACCTTTTTCTGCTCTTCTGAATAACAAACTGGAAGGCATCTACACTTCCAGTTTTTGGATTTTAGCAAACACTTGACCCCTAGGGGAAATTTAAACAGTACAATCCTTAGCTGAGCATTGTATTGGGCCGTTAGATTGGGGATGAGATTGCGTCGTGTATAGCCACTCTTTTTTGATGAACATTAATGACAATGCTGCCTTCTCCATACAAAAACTTTTGCTGAAGACTGATTTGATTGGGAAATGTTGAACACAATGACCTTCCAGCTTGTTGGAAATGTTTTCTCTGCAAAAAATTAAAATAACTTTATTAGAACTGACAGCCGAGCCATGGGGTAGGCAGGAGAGGCAGCTTTCTTGTGTGTTTTACCAGGAATTGGAGGTTTAAAAAAAGGGCAGGACCTGCAACCTGTGCTACTGAAGTAGGTTTGCAGCTTGTGAGGTGGTGGGTGGTGAGGACAGGGCATGGACAAGGGGTGGGCAGAAGAGAAAGCTGCCCTGGGCACAGAAGGACATGAGGCGACAGATAATGGACACAGGACAGTAAACCCATTCTATGGCATGCATTAAAAGTGGAGGAGGGGATGCAGTTCCAAATCCTTGCCCTGGGCGCTAGATGAATTTCTCCCGGTACTGGATGGGGCGCACTTTGGCTTTTTCACCTTGGGTGCTAAAGGGCCTTGTTCTGGCACTGCTGGTAGTTATTTGGCATATGGGATGGTTGTCATCTGCTCTTAAAAGACTACCCTTCTAAGTACAAATCATCATTAAAAAATGGGCAATAACCTCAAATTTCTTCTAGTCACATAAACAGTTGCAAAAAATGTTCTTATTATTTGTTCACTTATACAGTAAAACCTTAGTTTGAGAGCATTTTGCAAGACAAGCTAAATGTTTTAATAAATCTTGACTTGATTTACAAGCAATGTCTTGATATACAAGTAGCGTCATGCCACAACTGAATATAGAGAAGAGAGGCGCCTCTTAATGTAGCAATATGGTTACATGTAATGAAGGTACAACATTTAGCAACATATTGCTACACTTAGAGGCGCCTCTCTTCTCTTTTATACTCTGTAGCTCCTTCTGAATTTTGCTTCTAATCCCCCTGTAGAGGCTTCCCTTTGTGGATGGACATTTTATAGTTACACAAC
The DNA here is from genome assembly GCA_029574335.1 of Rana kukunoris. Lineage (NCBI taxonomy): Eukaryota > Metazoa > Chordata > Amphibia > Anura > Ranidae > Rana > Rana kukunoris. Next base: position 12,919,572 of record CM056058.1, read on the forward strand.
CAATCACATTGTCATAATCTATTTATATTAACTATAAACTGAAGGACTTATGAATAAATGGTTGTGGAACGAATCATTTGAGTTTCCATTATTTCTTATGGGGAAATTTGCTTTGATATACAAGTGCTTTTGATTACAAACATGTTTCTGGAGAGAATTAAGCTCGCAATCCAATTCACACGGAGCGGTCCGTTTTTCGGTCCGCTCCGTGTGTCCGTCGGCTCAGCGGGGGGTCTCCGCTGAGCTGTCGGGCGGACAGGGCGGTCCCCGCACACTGTGCAGGGACCGCCCTGTCTCTCCTCCGCTATCCCCTATGGGGAATCGGATGGAAACGGACCATCTGTCTGTTTGAATCCGATCCGTTCGGCCGGACGGAAGAAAAATAGGACATTCTTCCGTCCGAAAAAACGGATGCGGATCTGGCGGACGTTAGCGGATGCATCATCCGCTAACGGATCCGCTCCCATAGGGAAGCATTGAGGTCCGTTAACGGACGTCCAAAAAACGGACGAACGGAACGGACGTGTGAAAGAGCCCTTAATCATTTAAATGAAGAATATCAGCATTGCAAACAGATGGTCCGTTATATGGTCTAATTAAAAATTAAAAAAGATATTTAAACCCAATCACATATAAGCTTTAACATGTTAATGTAATTTTAAAATAAATTCTCAATATGTTTAAATCTGCAGCTCTTAAAAATGATACCTGGTGGTCCTAACACGAAGGTGAATTGTTCAGGTACTTTCTTATATAGGGTGATAATGATCTGTCCCCTGTTCCTGCATTGTCACCGTATCATGCGCTCTACTGATGAAGACCTTAAATGGCTATTCTAACACAATACATAGGCATGGCCTATTGTTGTTCCTATAAGGACAGGAAGTGGCTATCATTAGAGTGCAATAAGGCACTGTGGGGACTGGTCTAGCAGCATGAAAGAGTGGAGGATTGGGTCTTTTCTATGTCACCCAGACCTAAATCAGTAGTTAACCTTGCAGTGCAGGCACATTGGCTTAACTTTGCTGTTATGTTCAATAAAAACCTGCTGGCTTATACTAGTTCCCTGGTGTTGTCATCCTTTCTACATTTCTCAGACTGTTCTGAAGACCCTTGAAGATACCTCAGTGTGTAGAGAGCTCCCTCCTGAGTTTTGATTTCAAGCCCTACCTGTTTTCAGACCTCTGGTCTATCACTTTTTCTGTTGAGCCATATGGCAGCGCCGGACGAATCACCTACCTGTTTTCAGACCTCTGGTCTATCACTTTTTCTGTTGAGCCATATGGCAGCGCCGGACGAATCACCTACCTGTTTTCAGACCTCTGGTCTATCACTTTTTCTGTTGAGCCATATGGCAGCGCCGGACGAATCACCTACCTGTTTTCAGACCTCTGGTCTATCACTTTTTCTGTTGAGCCATATGGCAGCGCCGGACGAATCAATGGCAATGTTACATGGGTGGAAGGTCAATGAGTCACATGCTCTTGCATACCTTGAGGTACTGGGTATTCTTTATACTCTGGGCAGCTAAGCGGAATGGCGAAGAAGCAGTGAAAAGGTGAGCATGTGCTGCTGGGAAGGGAGATTAGAACAAACCTGGTTTGTCTTGCATTATTATTTCAGACATCTAATCAGTTAAAGCAGCGGGATGGAACAGTTGATCGCTTGACCGATCAATGCATGTATGACCAACATTAGTTTTGCCTCTAGGAACTGCTTTGCTTACCGCTGTTTCTATAGCAGATTAGAGAATGAGAAAGAGAAGATGCCTGCTAGTGCCAATAAAGACTTTTCTTTTTTACACATTTAAAGATCTTATGTTGCTATGTTATTAAGTAAGCCATATTCTGTATGTCATCTTTATTGCAAATGCTGAGTCAGCCTTTATCTTTCTATTAAAGCACCGCTATTGACAAAAAAATTGTTCTCTGTGTACTTCACTTTCCTGTTGTACAGGACACGAGGGATTGGTCCTGGAAGACGGGTATTTTTCCCGTTTATTTGGGTTGTGGTTCCTTTAGGGGTGGGGTGATAAGAGATGTTTTTCTCAGGGGTTCTCACGCATGCAGGGTGAAGGGTTTCGGTTAGTCTGGTTGGAGAGGAGAAGACTGATTTGCAGTTCTCTCAGAACTGGCAAGTCTTCACTCAGGACCCAGAATTTTTAAGACTTATAGAGACTGGGTGGGAGAGAGCCTCTAACCCTGACTCTTGTCCCAAAAAGGTCAAACCACCTGTAGGGGAGGCTTGATATAGGAGCAGGAAGGGGTAAGCACATGCCTGTGAGGTGGAGTGCAGTAGTTTACAACTGTGAGGAAATGTAGACTAAAACTTTGTTTGTTGAGCTTTTGCAGCCTTTGCGTTACCCCTGAAGTAGACGGAAACCCTAAACTCAAGTGTAGGACTGGTATACTGGCGGTGAGTCATTATGTTGTCTTAATTATACCAGGAATATGGACTGTTTGCCTTTACTTTTGCTGAAGAAAGCTGTTTTTTGTTTGCTTGTTTTAAAAAAAAAACAATAAAGACTACAAAGACTGGCTGGTGATCTCGGGCTTCCCATATGACACTATATACAATATATATAATAGACATTTACATGCACACCAAACTGGTTAGTGACAGTAACAAACTAGACCATTGCCTGTGGTGCATGACTAGTATCAAGGCCCATGTACATTTATGCAGTGTGTTAAAGCACATGCAATAACGTGCATTATGTCAAGCTTTAAGGAGTTGTAATGGCAGAAGTTATTATTTTCTTAATATATTCTATGCATTAAGATAAAAAGCCTTCTGTGTGCAGCAGCCCCCCTAACACTTACCTGAGGTCCCTCTCTGTCCAGCAATGTCCATGAGTGTCTTAGCTGTCTGAGATTGGCTGCAACGCAATCAATCAAAGTCAGCTAGCCAATCAGGGGAGAGAGGGGGCGGTGCCGGGCTGGGGCTCCATGTCTAAATGGACACAGGGAGCTGTGACTCAGCACGGGTGCCCCCATAGCAAGCTGCTTGCTGTGGGGTCACTCAACAGGATGGAGAGGATCACAGAAGAGGGACCCGAGAAGAGGAAGATCCGGGCTGCTCTCTGCAAATCCACTGCAACCGGTAAGTATAATGCTGCATACACACGATCGGAAATTCCAACAAGAAAAGTTCAATGTGAGCTTTTGGTCGGAAATTCCGACCATGTGTAGGCAACATCTGACTTTTTCTGTCGGAATAAATCATGCATGGTTATTTAGGACACAGTAACTGTCTCACTTTAAGAAGAACCTTCATCCTGTGATCTTCCTCTTTCCCCCACTGCTCCATTCATCCATCAGAGAATGCATTCCAAACTCTGTGTAGGCTACTTGCTTGATGACTTCACAGTTACACAGGGCTAACCTTCCTGTTCCTCACACTGTGACAGTGTTCAGGCCTGGCAATATACTGTTCAGGCCCACTAACTACATCCTGGGAGGAGGTCATATGTCCCTTTATATCCAGAAGGATTGGGTATTTACTGAGGGCTCCAGCAGAGTGATGTGTGAGAAGGGTGAAGGTGGTTATCAGTGGCTGGCAGAAGAGGGTAACTTTTTACAAAGGAAGCTATGTTACTGTTTTGACAGGTTTGCTTTATCCTCACCACCAGCATATGTAGCATTTCCTTCGCTCCCTAACTGCTCAATTCAGCTTTGGGAGCTGAAGGAAATACCCGGAACTTCCAGGTATGGAGGAGCATGTGACTCATTCCATGTGACAGAGCTAGACTAACCAGCACTGTCACATGGGAAATACTTAGCCTTGTGTAAGCTATGACCCTGCTGAGCTTGGGCAGGGCTTTGGAGTAGTGAAACTTATATGGAGTAACATGGTATAGAATAAAGTAAGTACTGAGGGGTTGAGAGTGCAAAATCTAGTGCAGCGCTGCATAGAAACCAATCGGCTTCCAGGTTTTATGATCAAAGCCTAATTAAACAAGCTGAAGTTAGAAGCTCATTGGCTACCATGCACAGCTGCACCAGATTTTTCACTCTCCAGTTTTAATAAATCAACCCATGTATCTGCTGCTGGCAAGGGCCAAATTAAAATGAGCCCTTTTGTCTGCCCTTTGAGAGCAAATCACATGTTCACTTTAAATCAATCTAAATGGCACAGCCTACCTGCTGAATGGCTCTAATTTTTATGCCACAGCTGGCTGCCCATCTCTCAGTAGTATTCTAGTTTTCCAAATTACCAGACTCTAAGGGGGCTATCCACAGGCCAAGAAGTACAAAGCGGTGCTCCGAATTTCAAGCATCACTTTTCATTATTGGACTGTTGCTGACCAGCGTTTGTTTTTGCACACAGAGATTTTCAAACTCTCACCGAATGCAGTTCTGAGCCTTTCCTCTATTATGGAGCAGAGGGACTGAGCAGACTACCGCATGAGCATTGCTGTCACCTTATGGCAGGTGACCTGGTGGATTCTGGTGCTCCCCAACCATCCCAACCCAGGGAGATATATATACTTGTCATGTGTTACCTTAAAGTGCACCTGTATTCTAAAAAAAAGAAAATGAACCATAAGCATTGTTTTGGCTAACCGATACTAGGAGTCCACAGTTACCAACTTGCCTTATAAACTGAGGGCTGATAAAAGACCAAGTGGTCCATCAAGTCCTCTATTTTTAAAATAAGCCTATATTTAACCCAAGTATGTTCATATTTACATATTTACTGCTGGAAGTCTGTTCCAATCATGCATCACTGTTTTGGTAAAATAATACTCTTGAAGTCTCCCCCTTCTAGTTTGAGGTTATGCCACCATGTCCTTTATCTCAACTTCACATTGAAAATACTGCCCTTCTAATATGTATTCATAGCCGTAAGGTATTTAAATGTGCCTCAGTTGCCCCTAGGAGCTCCAAGAAGTTCTATGCAAATTTGCCATATTACAATGCAATTAGAGCATCTGTCAATTGGTTGCCAAGGTATTTTGTATCTAGTAAAAATGCAAAAGCTTCTTGGAAAGATTCAGGGAATTTTGGGGTACTACAGAGACACCCTGAATCTAGGAACCCTGGCCTGAAGGTACGAGGTGATGCCTACTATTAACTCATATAGTTTACCCAGCCTTTATCTCCCCCTTTACCAAGGAAGAACCATTCACATCATTTTCAGGTCCTTGGGAAGGCTATCTTAACCTCCCTGGCGGTCTTCCCGTGTGTGGCACGGGGTGAGATTTTAAAGCTACGATCGGTAACCCCGTGCCACACACGGACTTGCCTCGCTGGATGCAGAAAAAAGTTTACTTACCTTTTCTCTGCGATCCAGCGATGAATCCCCGCAGTACACGGCGGGCGGATGTCCGCCTGATGCTGTGTGTTCCGCCGATTCCCTTCCCTGCGAGCGTCGCGACGTAGGGGGGGGGACGGCGCCAAATTTAAAAAAGTAAACAAACACTATACATACAGTACACTGTAATCTTATAGATTACAGTACTGTATGTAAAAAATACACACCCCCCATGTCCCTAGTGGTCTGCCCTGTACACTACATGTCATTTTATATAATAAAAACTGTTCTTTCTCCCTGCAAACTGTAGATTGCCCATAGCAACCAAAAGTGTCCCTTTATGGCAAAAATTGTTTTAGAGCAGCTAAAAAACAGCGATAATAAATGAGAATCACTTGCAGAATTTAGCGATAGCGATTTGTGGGGAAATTCGTCATAAAAAAAAAAAAATAATGACAGCAAAAATTCTGCAACTGAGCAAATTTCAGTGATTTTGATTTGATTACATTATTGAATAATTTTTACTATAATTATATTATTATTTGTTATAATTTTTTATAATTATTTATTATATTATAATTTTTAATAAGAAAAAAAAAAAAATCATACCCAGGATGCCTATTAGACTCTTGTTTGGATAGATTTCAGTGAGTTATTCCTAAGAATTACAAGCCTACAGTATAAAACGCCAAATTCCCTTGCAAATAATGGTACCGCTTTCAGCACCTAAAATCTTAAAGAATCATACCGCCAGGGAGGTTAAAAGATATCTTCAACTCACTGTACATAAGTGTGATCATTATGATCATTTGTACATTGGTGGTCATATAGGTAACGCCCCCTTACATTGGTGTTCAGTAAAGATCAGTCTTACTTTGGTGGTCAGTAGGAGAATAAACCCCTTCAATTGGTGGTTAGGAGTAGGAGGGCCCTCTTAGAGA